>JADBJO010020731.1:2500-30822 GCA_016801955.1 Conus betulinus
CTACTACTACTACCACCACTACTACTACTACTACTACTACTACTACTACTACATCCACTATAGATAATAATGTCAATGACAGGGTGCATATGAACATGTGAAATCGTTGTGTACCAGCGCATTTGGTGGCTGACTGGGGATTCTGAATGGACAATCGAGGAAAGAGGTACACAACTTTGTACTGAAAAATGTACAGATAAAGACTGTATCGAGGAGGAGGGGAGGGGGGGATAGGGGGAGCAATCACAAAACATTCCCAGACGGCTTCAGATTCATAAACAATCACTTGCCAAATACTGGTCTATGTCAGAAAACTTTGTTTATCATTTTGTTTTATCAGTAAAGACTGGCAATTTGACAGATATTTTATGCAGCTTTGTCAACGCAGTAGAAATAATTTTTTGCCTGATCTATACTTGTGGACAGGAACTTTTGTTGTGTGTAGTAATACGTAAGTAGTTTCGTATTATGGTGTCCTTTCGTATTCTACAATGTCAATTTTGATTCAATAATGACACATCTTATCAATCTGTAGATGTATATAATTTCTTTGAAACTATCTCTTTTTAATAACCTGTTACACTATAAAACGTTTGAATACGATTTGTTTACCGGAAATAGTTAAAAGCAGAAACTGCAAAATGGCGTCGACGAAGCCCAAGAAGCAGAAAATAGTTTCTCAAGACCAACTAAGGCGGTTAAATGCGAGAGAAGCAGTATAATGCAAAGTCAGCAGCGAAAAAAAAATCGATCACCCATTGGCAAAGTAATGTATAATGTCATGTTTTGTGTTAAAACAGTTTTGTTCGTTTTAATTTGCGCTCCTAAGAAGAGTTGGCCGCTCACTTTGTGAAGCAGGGTTTGTCAGGAACTTTACTTTTGTTTTCGTGCGTGTACAACAAACACAAAATGACAAATCAATGAAAGACTCAAGAATACAGTTCTAATCGAGGAGGGGGAGAGGTCGGGCGCAGAGGATGGGGGATTGGGGATGGGATTAGTTAGTGGGGAAGGGAGTCCTGATGTGTCAAAAAGATCATCATCACCATGTCCGATTACTGACATGCATTCCACAGCAGAACCGTTTGTGAGCAACAGTCCACGAAATATTTTTTTGTGCTTATTTGTGGTAATTTCAGTTTTACCCACAAAATCTTTTCACAAAGTACAATACATTTTTATGTTGAGTGTTGTAACTAGTATGGAGCATTTCATATTTTCTAGTTTTGCCACAAAATGTTGGGATATCTTTAAAAACTCTGTTTTTGAAAGAAAGAATACTTTGTCATTCATTTGTCCAGGTTCTGTGGAATCTGTCTTTTGCTACATACATTCAGTTACAACAACAGGTCACGACATAGGACTCGTCTCCACTTTCTCTACCCCAAGTCAGTTCCAGCCATTGAGCTCCATGTGTTTATTATACCTTGCTCAAGTTACTGTTCAAATGAAAATTACATGATATGGTCTGTTTTTATTTTAACATTTTGCAGTATTATGTCCATGAAAATTAATAAAAGTTTGTATAAATCCATCCAAAAGATTTATTTATTAAATGACTTCTATTGATAAGACTTACTGTGTGTGAACTGTGATTTTATTGTGAAACATTGTATGAAAGTTTTGAATATTTGCTGATATTTCATCTTTGCTGTATCGTCATTTGTTTAATAGAAGGAAGAATGGCAAAAATTACTATGGACATTGCAGTCACTCCAAATTTAGATAAAGCCAACATACCATTCAAAACAGGAATAAGTGAAATCAGGAACATGGAAAACATGAAAAATGCAAAAACACAAATTTGAACTCTTTTCAGGGTTTGAACCGTTACTGATAAGCTGGTGTGATCAGCAGTTTGAAATGAATGCCTTGCACAGGAATTGAATCTTTTCTTATGGAAACTTGTTAGTTTATTTGCTTTTGACTCAAAAGCTCTACATTCCAGCATAATTTTGAATGCTTGTTCATAGGAATTTGTTTACGAATTTTGATATACAGATGGAAGTTGTTGGGTTTGCTTATTGGTTTGTTAACAGATCTACAGACCTTGTTATTGGATGTGTAGACCTGTACTCTGTAGTATTAAAAAGTTGTCAGTTGTGTTAAACATGGTTCTGTTACCATTGTTACTCAGAATCAGATTAGCATTATAATGTTTAAACATTGTTTATCTATTTTCCCTTACAGATACAACAGTCGCCGAGTGAAAAATATGCTTGTTTTCAATTGGCAGTATCTATGAATAACGTGTTTAGAATCAGATGAAAATTGTGAAGAATAAAGAATACAGTTTCCTTTTGAACTCTGTGTTGTTTATTTGTGTCTGCAATAGACGGTACGATGACTGTTTTATTCCAAATACACCCATCCGTTCACACGAAAACGAAGCGCGTCACACATCCCGAAGCGTCGCAAGCGCCATTTGGCCGAGCGTTCGGACTACACTGTGTCGAAAATCAACACATACAATGTGTTCATTTCATTCACTGGCGTTTAAATAGGTCAGAATACAAGAGCATGGTTCAAGCTTTATTTCAGTCTATTTTTCTTTTTTGGTACGATGCGTTTAAATTGATTAGAATCGAAGTTTTTATGAGGCTTGTTACAAGTGTTGTCTTTCCAGCGTCGTTGCTAAAAAACTTGCGAAAAAAACATACACATTAACGATGCGCTAGAAAGGCCGTTCTCTCCCGCATTCATTGGTGTATCAAGCTAAGCGATTGGTTGAATGCTCGCAAAGCGCAAGCCAATCAAAGCGAAGGTACCAAATGCAAACATTTGCTCCTTGTCGAAGATTTCAAAAATGGCGGAACGAAGCCGAGATCCGACAATGACCGAGTCGAATGCGCTAATCGTTGTTGAATTGCAAGACGCACTTGGTAAGATAATGCATGTAATAACAAACGAGAACATTAATGAAACGATTCAATTATTTTAATTCGCTTAATACTGTGCCAATGCTTAGTTATTTTGTTCGTAATTCAGCCGGTGTTCGTCAAGATTAAACAGGTCGGAAAAGTCCCACGCGTTGTGCCGTTCGAAGCGATCGTATTTTTTTTAAAGACAAACTAATGAAAATAGATATCAGTAATGGGCTTCACTTATGTTGATTCATGTATTTGTGAAATAGTTACTGATTCCATTACACGATTATAGAGAAAATCATAGTTAAAAACACCAGTTTGAGACATATTCGAACCGGAAGCCACAACCGCGCGTACAAGACGGTCCGAGGCTTTGAATTCTGAAAGCACTGTCTTCTGATAATGACCATCAATCGAAACACCGATCATTACTGTCATACTCGATGGGGAAAGCGTGTTTGGTATAAAGAGAGAGAGAGAGAGAGAGAGAGAGAGAGAGAGAGTCTGAGAGAGAGAACAGAGTCTGAAGTCGAACAGTAAGGGGGGGGGGGGGGGGGGGGGGGGGGGGGGTCGTGTCACTGTCGAGTCAACCTGACTCAACAAAGTTTAGCTTAGCAATCAATTTTTTTTCCCTAGCGTATTTGAAATTTCTGTAAATGAACTGTATGGATTTGCTTTCTCCCCCCTCCCCACCCCTCCCCTCCTTACTGGCAAACACAGCAAGGTTTTGAACACTTAGTGATTGCTTTCAAGTAAAACTGCTAGAATACAACTACAGTAGCATTGCATTGCCAAGACATTACTTGTTTGTGACAGTAACATTTGTGATATTTTTTGGTGATTGTATGTATGATATATTTTTTGGTGATTGTATGTTATGCTCCACAGTTATGTATATTGCTGTAACAGCACAAACATACGGAATAAACAGAGTAGTTGATAAAAAGGTAGAGTCCAAAATAAAGTTAAATCTTTCTTTAATTCTACCTTTTGTTAAAAAAAAGCATTATAATGCATATTTATGTTCTTTTACATTCACAATGATTAAATCAACAAGTTCATTCAAAATCATAATGATGAAATACTTAACATGTTATTGGCAATGCTTAAATCACACCCTGTCGACAAAATAATGTGTTGCGGAGGATGTACCTTTTTGTTTACAAAGAAATATGCAATACATTTTTGCTTACAAAGAACAACAGATACTAAAATTATAAGGAATGGACAGAGAGCAGTAACCACACACACACACACACACACACACACACACACACACACACACACACACACACACACACACATATCACACAATGATGAAGAAAAACAGACAGGGGGAAATTTACATAAAAGCATGCACTCATGGGTTAAGATAAGTGGTCCTATGCCATGGTTTTTTTGTGTTTTTTTTTCTAGTAATTTCACATACACACACACTCACACACACACACACACATATTGCACAATGATGAAGAAACAGGGAAATTTACATAAAAGCATGCACTCATAGTTTCATTAAGTGGTCCAGTTCCATGCTTTAATGTATTTTTTTTTGTTTGTTTTTCAGTAATTACACGCACACACACACACACACATGCACACGCACACGCACACACACACACACACACACACACACCACACGATATCGCACAATGATGAAACAGACAGGGAAATATACATGATAAAAGCATGCAGTCACAGTTCAGTTAAGTGATCCTGTGCCATGCTTTAATGTTTTTTCTTTCCTTTCCTTTTTTTTTCTTTAACTGAGAAAATGCATCCACATTTTTATATAATTTGTTTAACCTTTGCCAGAGCTTGTGGGTGAAAAAAATTACCCAGACTGTCATTTAAATCTTCAAAACTAACTCAGTTTTCATAATATGTAACTAAGTTTTATGACTTTGTTCATTATGTATTTGTGCTTGCCCCCATTAAATATTGTGGTGTTTTGGTGGTAAATAAAGGAGTAAGTAATAAAAGCTTATGATCCTCGTCAGATACTGTGGGTGGCATGTCACCCATACCAATCAAAGAAGCATTCTCACATGCCAGAGCTTGTGGGGTGGCTGGTCACCCATAACCTTCATATAGGCCACAGCCTTTACCCGACACGCCAGGGTTCGTGGGTGGCTGGTCACCCAAAACCTTTATATAGGCCACAGTCTTTACCACACATGCCAGTGTTCACTATTGGCTGTGTTGTAAGTTGGAGAACCACCAGACCAGGATAAAGTGGATGAGGTGTGAGCTGTGTCTCCACTTCAATTTTTTCTGAGGCAGAGCAGTTGGGCTTGGGGACTGATGAAGTGATGGTGACCGAGGAAGAGATGGAGACATAAGAAGTTATCACCCATTTTTAGGATGCAATCATGCTGCATTAATGATGAAATCAATGAACATGCCACTGATTGCCTTCTGGAAGACTTGTCTTTACCAAATTGGCCAGATGTAGTTTTTCTATGATGATGATTTGGCAGTGTGTCACAGATCCACTCTCCTGAGAAAGTAGATAATTTTCTTAAGAAATTTTGCTCTTGCAAAAACAACACGCTTTGTGGCCAATCAAGACAGACACAGATTTAGTGCAAAGCATATTTTTGTTTGCCAGTGACTTCAACATAGTCTCCAAAACAACCACTGGCCCTGCCTGGTCTGTTCCAATTAACAATGAACAGTGCCTGGAGTATGCTGCATACAAAAAGAACAATGTATGTAGTCAACCCTATCTGCCCGTCTGCAAGAGTGTACTTCCCACCCTTATCGTAAAGTGACCTTTTGTTTGGGTGGATGCCAGTACTTGTCAGAAACAGCAAAAATAACATGATTTATAAATAACAATACAGACAACATCATACCAAATTTTTGTTGAAATCTGTTAGTAAGTTTTGAAAAAACTGTCGGTTTTAATTTGGACATCATCATCATTCCGCCCCTGCTGGCCACTATTCTAGTACAGGAAATAAAATGTTAGGTATAAAATAACAAAAAATCTACACTTTGATTCACAGGAAATACTGTATAGAAACTGTATGCAAAATTTGGAAAACAGTTCATGAAGTAGTTTTGAAGTTATAGCAATTTTAAGTGTGGCGGGCGATTCTACCCCCATTTTTCCGCCGTCCAAATTGCAATATATCCTGTTTTTAGCACAGAAGTTTTCACAAATGTTTTATAGCAGATACCTCAGAAAAAAAATGACTTTGCTTAGTACAACTTAGAGAGTTTGACCAAAACTACTGGAAACTCTGAAATGGCTATTCTTACTGTGCTGCAGTGCTTCAAAGTAGCCACATCATGCAAATTCGAAAGTCGCTGAATTGCAATTTGTTACAAGTTTAACACTTTATCACACACACAAAAGCCATCCAAACTGAACCCCCTGAACTTACTTGATCAAAGAGTGTAAGTTGTATAGATTGAGAACACCAGTTTATAACCAGATGTATCAATCATGTATGATACTATTGGCTTTCAAACTTTGGAAGATATCTCATTTTGTCAGGTGCATAAAAACGTCGCAACTTTAAACTGCAATATCTCGAAAACGACTGAAGATAGAGACTTCATTCTTGTTGTGTTTTGTATGTTTTTCCATTTACTTTGCAATGATACAGATCTTAAGTATGAAAAACAAATAAGCTAATTTTGGCTGCCGGTACCTATTTTCATTAAGGTATCATCGTTTGCTCACTGCATGGTTTGGGCAAATGCTCTTACCATTCCCCCTCTCGGTCTTTCTCTATTTCAGTCTGTCTGTCTGTCTGTCTGCCTGTCTCTTAATTATGTTTTACATACACACAACATCATGCAAATGCTGTTTCAAGCTAGAACTCCTTTTCATTTTGCTTCTAAAATGGATTCTAGTATTAATATAGTGAACTTAGATAAAATATTAAGATGAGTTGTCTATATTTAGGTGATTTTTTTTTTTCAAACTGTCTGACATGGCGTATTAGAGGGATATTCCTTTATAAAGAGACAAAACACGCACACACGCACGCACAAATGCTCACAGAGGTGGTGCAGCACTGTGGGTAAGACTGACCCAGTGGAGAGAACAGCCTAAAATTTTTCACTGAATTTTGTTTTTCACATTTATGCAAAATTTTCAGGAGATACAGAAGATCAAAGATGCAGAAGAACTATTCTGCTGACTGTTTAAGTATTTGTTGTGTTATGGGAAACAAAAAGAAAAATACACAGAATACAGCTGTCATAATTGAGAGTCATGCTGACTGTTTAAGTATTTGTTGTGTTATGGGAAACGAAAAGAAAAATACACAGAATACAGCTGTCATAATTGAGAGTCATCAATGAACTGACATGAACAGATAAAGAGAAGATGAAAAACAAGAGGAATGTTCACCAAGACAAGATGTAATTGGCTGTCATCTAGCTTGTCAGAAACGAAATGTTGCATTGTGAATTTACATACTGAAACAAAATGGAACAGTTTTGTTGTTTGTTTCGTTTTCCCTTTTTGTGTGTGTGAAACTGAAAGTTTTGTGTTTTTGTTTTTCTGTTCTATCGTTCTTGAGATTTTTTAATTGCTTTGAATTGAAGATGATAATATGAAGATTATGTTGTAGAATTCAATTCTGGTCAGAGAGTACAAGGCTTTACTCTGTGCTTCCTTTTGTATTACATTCCCATATCAACCAAAAACTGAGAAATGTAAACACTTAGCAGTGTCGGTTTGAGAAAGATGAGCATCACTTCAGAGATCTGTATCCATTAGTGGGATGAAACTTGATTCACTGGTTCCAGTCTTCACATGTGAGCGCATAGCATGCTGAACTCTCTGTAGGAGCTGGTCGGGGCTGAAAATGTACACAATTAACTGCCTTTGATGGGAATCGAATCCACAGCTCCCCGAATCCACAAGTCGATGATGCTAACTGTTGCACTACAGTGGCTAGCCAAGATAACCATTTTTAAGACCAAGAAATTATTTTGGTACAGAAAGGCCCCAGATTTCTCTGGGGGTAAAAAAACAAAACAATAAAAAAACAAACAAACCAAAAAAGAAACAAACAAGAAAAAAAAAAACACCTTTAAAAGACAGATATATTATTTGCAGCAAGAAAATGAAGGTCTTATTTTTTTTATTATTTTTTTTGTTCAGTAGAAAGCCCAAACGCAGTGCAGGCATTGTGAATGAGGTGTTTCCATGTTGTTTTGTGTTGTTGGAAAGAAATACCTGGCTTCCAAAACACAAGGGCCTGTCAAGCCATTGGAGGTCACAGGCAAGAGGAAACTGTCAGATGCAGAGATCTTAGCTGTGAAAAAAGCCAAAGGTTGGTCAGTGAATGTGGTTGTGCCTCTTAGCGTTTGCCTGTACAAAATATCACTCTGTGAGTAGGTGTAGAGATAGGGTGGGGTTTTTTTTATTTATTTTGGGTGGTGGTGGTCAGTGTGTGTGAGAAAGAGAGAGAGGAGAGAGGAGAGAGAGAGAGAGAGAGAGAGAGAGAGGAGAGAGAGAGAGAGAGAGATTTTTAATTTCCAGTACAGTTACAATGTAACTTCTTTTAGAATTACAATTTCTGATATTACTATTTTACTTATAAAGTGAAATCTTTCCCTGTTAAGTTTCCTCTATGATTTTTACGTCATTCAGATGTTACTTGTATTACTTTGGTTTTTCATTAAGTTATTGTGTGTGGGTTTTTTTTAATGTCAGTACAACAGTATGTTAATCTGACAAGAAATGGTTTCAGTCAGTCAATCAGTGTGTGTGTGTGTGTGTGTGTGTGTGGTGTGTGTGTGTGTGATATTTTAGGGATGAAGAGAGATGTGATGCCTTTATTAGCATCTGTGTTTTGTAACTATGTGCATTTCTCTTGTGCATGCATGCATTCATTTGTGTATATGTGGTGGACAGTCTGGTACAATTGACCTGGAAGAGTTCACCCCCATATATGCTGAAATTTCAATAGCTGATGTGACTGATCAGTCCCAACAGCTTCCTTCACCCTCCTAGTCAGTGGCCATTGTGGGAAGAAGGCTTTTTCAGAAGGCCTTGGCATTGATGCTGAATTCATGCATCAAACTCAAGTTACAGTATTTTAAGATCGATAAATAACCCTTTGTTGTAGGCAGAAGAAAAAACACAGCATATGTAATTTGAAATATATCATGTTGCTTCATTTTCCCCACAAGGGAAGAAGAGAATAGCTACAGAAATGATGAAGCTAAAAGTGTTTAAAAGAGAATGATCGTTAAGTGAGTCTAGAATAGAGATCTGGAATACCTCAGAATAGCGCTGTTTTTTACAATGTTTATAGAGCACTGGACTCATGATCTTGGTGGCTGTGGTTTGAAACACCTAGAGTGACAGACAAACTCATGAAACTAGGACTGTGAAAAAAGAAAGTATGTGAAGCCCCTTTAAGTTCAAAGTGCACCAAATCTGATGTCGAAATTTTGTGAAAGGATTAGTTTGATGTGCGCGTGTTCAAGTGTTTTTTGTCATTTATGCTCACCTAAGTCATTTTTTTTTCTTTATTAAGTTTGAATCATTTTCAAAGATCTGTACGGTCTTCTCTTATATGTCTGTTCTCATTGATTAGCAAGGCCTTGGACTCCAATTCATCTCTGATGTTAAGTGTACTGTCCACTATGACTGTGACATAGTGATTTTACCAGTCACATTACAAGTTGAATAACTTAAAAAAAAGTCTCTGTTTTATCTTTGTACTTTGAAAATGACACCCTTCCAGATCAGAAAAACTGTCTCAAGTCATGCGTCTTATTCAACCTTTCCCAAGTATCCTGTAAGAAAATGAAATAAAAGTCACATATGGAGGATGGGTAAGGAGTTACAGCAAATGGTTGACTGTGGAATGGATTGTAAGAAGAATGGTTAGATAGAACATTGTTTTAACAACATAATGGTAACCTCAAGTGGTACTGAGTTTTGGCGTTGAATTACCTGTTCATTGCAAGATACTATTTAATGTTAAGTGAATTTTTTATGTGTGTAGAACATACACGTGAACTAATTGATACGCTACTCACATTTGCTTTTTTTTTTTGCTTTGCAGTGCAAGCATTAGACTCCAATGGATTAAAGACGTCCAGGTTAGTGAAATTCAAAAGGTTAAAAAAAAAAAAGAAAATGTTCAGTAGAGGTTTGGTAAAAATTCATTGATTCAGTCAACAGTATATGATTGTATGTTGTTAAATTGATAAGCCTGGAAGGGATTTCTATTGGTCAGCTTGGCAATGAACATGACTCACTGACACTCGGTGTCTGCCTTACCATTTCTCTCTCTCACTCTCTCTCTCTCTCTCCCTCCTTCCCCCTCTCTCTCTCTCTCTCTCTCTCATCTCCTCTCTCTCATGCGAGATATCCTGTCTGTGTTTTCTTCTTCTGTTAGAATTTAAATTTTTATGTTTGTCTGTCTTCCTGTCTGTCTCTTTCTGTTTGTGAATCTCTCTCCCACCACCCCCTCTCTCTCTTTTTTTCTTTTTTTTTTTTTCTTTTTCTTCTTTCTTACAACACAGTACGCGTACGCGCCGCTCACTCGCTCGCACGCATGCACGAACGCACGCACGCACGCACGCATGCACGCATTAGTTTTGCTTCTCATTGATCTCATATCCAACTTCCTCATGAAGAAGCACAGATTTATGTTATTTTGCATATCTTCCATGCCCCCTCCTTTAGTGGCATTACTTAACCTGTCATTCATTCTTTACTTCTTATTTTAACCACACCCAGACTTTTTTCAGTGTCAGTGGCACGGTGCGGTCTACAAGGAGCATACATTTTTAGGTTGTTATGAGGAAAGAAGTCACCATGTCCAGTCAGTAACAGTCTCCATGAGCCTACTAATACTAGAAAAACTTTTACACAAATTCAGCTTTGTCATGGATGTGGAAAAGAAACAGAAACTGCGTTCATGATGAGAGTGGAGCATGAAATGCCACTGGATTTCAGACTTTTTAAATGTAATGATGATCAGTGAGAGGAGGCTGACGTAGATGAGGCTGAGGGTTCTATTCTGATCAGACACGACGTGCAGGGGCCTGTACTCTTCACTTCCTTTCATAACATATTCTGGCATCAACTGGCCCCAGTGATACAAGCATCTGTAGCGTTTCCATTATGGTCTTAGACTATAGGACAGGGCTGCACTTACATGTACTTTCATAGTATATTCATATATCAAACAGGGCAGGGAGATGCAGACATGTGCAGTGTAGGTCAGAAATTGAGCAGCACTCTCAGAGACACTCCGTTAAGTGGTGGGGCTGTCTGTTTAGTTTCAGTCTTCCCAATTGATCCTTGTCTCAACTCTGGGTTTGAGCTGGTTTGGCTGAAAAGTCGCTCATGTAAATGGCTCTCATGGAAATCAAACCTATGAGTATGACCCGTCAGCCTGCAATCAGTAATGCTGTCCATGGGTAACAGCAGCTGGGTGATTTACATACTTTTTGGTAAATAGTTTCTGTATGTTGTGTTGTTCTTTTTTTCCTTTTCAGGACATGGTCATTGTAGTGACAGCCCTAACTGGGCCCAGTGTGGTCAACTGAAACTAAAATTCAGATAGAGTAGAGAGGCAAATTAGAACAAACCTTGACCTTTCCCCCACCTCCGTGGATTCCCGATAGAGTTGAGAGGCAAATTAGAACAAACCTTGACTTTCCCCCACCTCCGTGGATTCCGTCGTTGGTGTCTCAAATTTAGGCAGGGCGAATGAGTCAAAATACTTACTGATACCACACTGTTGTTGTTTAAGTTCCAGTGCATCAGCAGTGAACAGTGTAGCAGCTCTAGCAGGATACTCGTCTCATCATCATCATCATCTGAAGATGAAGAAGAATCGGTCAAAGATGAAAAGAAAACAGCTGTGCAGACTCCCTCATCAAGCAGTGGTGGTGCAAAGGGAGCTGGAGGATTACCTGAAGGTGAGCGGTCAGCGTGAGTGGTTCTTATGTCTACAGCCACAAGAGGGCTGTGTGAAGACTGGTTTTGCCCAACAGTTCATTTTCCATCTTCTTTCTTTTTCCCGGAGGTTTGAGGGGAAGTAAAGGTTGGGAGTGGGGGAAGGCGATATGCGGTATTTCATATTGCCTTGTGGCAAGTATTCATCCTGGCTTTCACATACACAACCACACCTAAGTTGATACTGCCACAACTCCCAGTGCCGGTGTTCATGCAGAGGAAATATGCATCGTTGCTAAATCACAGAGGTCAGAACATGTCTTTGTTCCCTGTAGAGTTGTGATAGTCTTGACTGTGGGTGTAGATCTTTATCATTTCAGTCTCACCTTTCCTTAACCTCCCCCACTCCCGACCCTCAAAATTTGGTGTTTTTCTTGCCAAGTATGGTGTAGCTTCTTGTCAGTTTCATATAGAAGAGGGATTTATAGGTATACATTTCCTCTCTGGAATTGTCCACAGAATTCTTTGATCCTCACTTTAAAGCAGAGGCAGAGAGAAAGCAGACAGTGCGTCCAGCAGCAAGCCAACACTATGGCGGGAGTTCTGCCTGAAGGCTTCTTTGACGACCCCCAAGATGGATGCCAAGGTTAGTGCTTTGATATGCTTTTGGGTGGTTGTGTGGGAAATGGTTTGTTGGAGGGTGTAAGATTAACTTCATCAGGCGCAAAAAGAGAAGTAGGTTAGACCAATGAGACAATTTCATATGTACTGTCCTCACCATGTTGTAACTGTATTATTGATACTTCCTAATAAAATGAATATCTTTAGAACCAAATCAAGAGATTTTAGTTGATACATTTATATGTCTAGGGCACACAAACACATTCCACAAAAGCAAAAGAGCGCATATACACTCAGACACAGACACAGACACACACGTGCGCGCACACACACACACACACACACACACACACACACAGAAACACCAGGTAGGTTTTTTACATTGTTTCCAAGGGATGTAAAATGAAAAACCTCCTTTGGCCAGGAGAAGAATTGTTACATGGTGTCTGTCATGAAAGATTGAATGAAATGGGTGGAAAGGTGGGATGGGTCCAGGGATGAATCTGTTTGATTTCGGTGAAGATCTGGATCAAAGGCTGGATGTAGAATCCGTCTCAAACTTGGCTGAGGTCTGTGGTTCTCCCTAGTACCCATTTGGTTCTTTTGTTTCAACCAGAGAATGGAATTCATTTGTAGATGATGGAATAGGTTTGGGCTCAGGACCGAATCCACAACCAGGATGTATATCTTTTGTTCTAATTTATATGGGTTTTTTTTTTTCTTACCTTTTATCACACCATTGGCGCACTGATGTGCAAAGTGTCATTGTGCTGATACAGCCGCAGGCGCACTTGAGGAGTGGAGTAAATAGTAAGCTTGTAGCCGATTGGTTGAAAGGAACCAGTCAGAATAAAGCAGTCTCACAATGCAGCAGGCTTTAGACTTCCTCTTCCTTCCTGCATGAGTGCCATATTCCATGTGGTTGGTTTACTGTGAATTTTCAAACTTTGTCAAAGTTTTTGAGTAAAATTTCAACATGGGCACTGGCAATTAGCAATTCTTGCAGGGAGGTGTTTTTCAACTCTCAAAGAATGAAAAAGGTGTGAGTGTAGCCTTTTTCCAGTTTGTGAATTTTTACGAGAGAGAAAAGCCAGTGTTGAACATAAGGCCTCATTTATGAATGTGAATGATTGATTCTTTTAGTAGAGAAAAGAAAAGCCAGTGTTGAACATAAGGTCTCATTTAGAATGTGAATGATTGATTCTTTTCAGTGAGAAAGAAAAGCCAATGTTGAACATAAGGTCTCATTTATGAATGTGAATGATAGATTCTTTTCAGTGAGAGAGCCAGTGTTGAACACAAGGTGTCAATTTATGAATGTGAAGATTGATTGTGCCAGTTAACTGAATTTTGAAAAGAAAGAACAGAAGAAGAAGAAACCACATTTGAAAGGGTCTTTCTGTTGGTGTGTTTACCTTGGAAAGGGACAGATTAGGAGTTTGAGGGCATGAAAAAGCTACAACATGCTGTTCAGGTAACTGTGTCTGTAGATTTACTCAATGTTTGATAATCAAAACACAGGTGTTATGGTATGATGCTTACTTCCACCTCTCTCCCTTCTCTTTTTTGCCATACTTTGCCCTTATCTAGTCTTCCTCACTTTATTCCTCACCCCTCATCCCTCATTTCCTACTAACTCGCTCCCGTACCCCACCCCACCCCCTTCCAAATCTTTTACATCGACCATACAATACCTGTTGACTGGTGTGCATGCAGGTGCGACAATGGAGTATAAAGACAAGATGGAGGAGGAGTGGGAGCTGTTTCCAGAAGTCCATGAAAGAGGAGTCACATGTGAGTACGTTTGGTGTCAACGCATGTAGGATTATTGTTGTTGTCATGCCACTTACATGAAGGCATGCATGCTTATGACAAGATTACTTTAAAAACAACAAAAAAAAAGTTGCCCTAAAAACAAGCAGGAGATGGCAAAGATTTTATGGGATTCAAAATCTGCTGTGCATGGAACCAATCACAAGTGGGTTCTCTTTCTTCTGATACAGTTCATCATTTCACAAGTGGACTGGTGTTCAAAACTACTTGACTGCTGACAGTTGTTGAGGCCTTTTGAATCGCATTCCCATTGGACTGAGATTGTCTGTTTCAGGTGTTGCGTCAATGACCCTTAGGTTATAAAGGACTGATTATGATGATGTACTGCCATGGTCAGAGAATAAAAAAAAAAGAAAGGGTCAGCCTTGTTTGCTCTAAAACTACAGTGGATTCTGTTTCCTAGGAAATTTGTGCACATATCTGCTGCTCATTATGCTGCACAATGAATCTCACTTGTGAGCAATAATTAGACTTACTTGAGATTTATCGTATATATCTTGATGTTATTACATGTTTCATAACAGTTTACAGTTATCTCAGCAAGTATTGGCAACACATTTCTCATCAGCAGCAGAGGATTACTGTTGGTGTCAGTGTTTTGTTGTGTTGGTTTTTTTTATGGAATTGGTATGTCTGCTAATGGAGTACAAGTTCCTGTCTTCATTGTTCATGATTTTGTCCAGCTATCTATCTAGTGTTTAAAAAGGCGATGATGTCAAGATGACCTGATTTTGAAGTAGACAAATCTCATTTCTCAGGGCGGAAAACAAAGTTATCGTCGCTTATAACCAGACGTGCAGTGTGATGCAGGGTAAGGAGATAGCTTTAGAAACCATTCTGAGACCTGCAAAGATCGTTCAGTGATCTCTCTCCCTTTTACTGTTGGCAAGGTTAAGGGAAGGTAATGTTGCTCATAGCCCTGGTGCAAAGGGGCCATATCAGGGCTGGTCACCCGTTGAAATCAGCTCACAAGTCCAAAAAGAAAAAAAAATAATCTACACAACCCTTTGGCAACCTGGAGTGCTTTTGACTGAATATTCTGGTCTACTGTTGGCAAGAACATACTTGGAAGTATCTCGGTAGGACGTAAGGAGGTCGGCATCAATGGGATCAATGTGAACTCTGTACAGTGGTGTGTTGACATCTGTCAAGGGGCTATTTCCACATAATGACTTACTGATCTATTGTAAGCCCTCAGTCCAGATCTTTTTTCATGCCAGTACTTTGTCCTGTTGGGAGGTGTTGATATCGTTTCCCCGTACTATAGGCACCATATTAAAAAGTGCAAAAAAAACTTCCAGTGAAAAAGAGTAGTTTGAAAATTTGAAATGAGTTTGTGTTCAAGAACATTGTGTAAAAGGTAGACGCAAAAGAACTAGCGTATGATCAAGTCTGGCTTTGGGGGAAGGATGGAAGGGGTGGAGATGGGGGTGGGGGATGGAGGGGGGACAGGATAAGGGTAGAGGGGAAGAAATTGGAATTAAGGGAATGAGAGAGACAGGGAGGGGGGGGGGGGGGGGGGGGGGGCAGAGTAGTGAGGAGAATGTGAAGTGTATCCTGAATGTATTGATTATGGACAGGTGGCTGAGGCCATCATGGAGGAAGAGGACGAGCAGATCAATGTGGAGCGCAACCTGGATGAAATTGATGATCAGATGGTGCAGGTGGGACAGGAATATGTGTTTGTATGTAGGGTCTGGTGTGTGCATGCATATGTGCGCTTGCATGCGCATGTATGTGTATGTGTGGTTATGTATGTGGTGTGTGAAGGAAACTCTTCAGAACAGTTTCATTTTGCTTTGCTCATATTTCCCATGTTCCCACATTACATTTTCTATGTTTTCTTAAATGTGGCAATAAGAAACATAGATTCTGTTGCTTTAGTTTTTGTAAGCATCGGGAGATAAAATCTATATAATAATGGTGTTTTTTTCTATGCATTTTGTTGGTGTTTGTGTAGGCGGTTGGGGGTGGGGTGGGGGTGGGGGGTGGGGGTGGGTGGGGGGTTGTGTGTGTTTGTGTGTTTTATTAACACCAGTGTAACATTCTATAGTTTTTGAACTTGGAGAAGAAAAGGAAGAGAAAAATGAAAACAAAAATCAAAGAAAAAATAAAAAGAAAACAAAGAGAGAGAGCATGGTTCTAAGTTAACAGTACAAGGAGCAATGGTTTCACACAATGTCATTGTTTAAGCACAAGTTACATTTTTCACACAGTATGCAAAATTCACTATGTGTTGGTGTATTTCGGTTGCACATGACAGTATGATGGAAGTGTGGTTCTACAAGATTGTGATTCCTCTCCATCCTTTGTGTTATCAGTCAGCGCTGGAAGGAGGTGGAGGACCTGCCACGTCAAGAAGGAGACCATCCCAAAGATCCAGCGGGTGATGACAAACAATGGGGACAACGACAGCGATGATCTGGATGAGGGGGACTTGGATCAGTTCCTAGACTGGCGGTCCAAGAAGTCATGGAAGTGACAGTGTCGTGTCAGTGTGGTGTTTGGGAACGAGTGTCAAAGGTGCGAGGAATTGTGTACATTGGAATAAAGCAAGAGTGTGGTGGATTTCTTGTTGTTGATTTGCTACTGCCACGGTTTTATTACCTGGGGTGTTTGACTGTACATAATCGTCTGTGTATGTGAGAGAAAGAGGGGAGAAGGAGGAAGGGAACAAAGAGCAGTATCTGCTGTTTGTGTCTGTGGAGTTGCTAAAAAAACTGTTTCACTGATGCCCTGCCATCCCCAGTTTCTGTCCGATATTCTTCTTAGGAGTTATTCCCGAATCTGAATCGTTGGCGAAAGTCCTGCATTTTCCACAACTTTTTTGTTATTAAAGGGTCTGGGTATTCATTTCTGAAAGAGAGGATGAAATAGCACAGTGTTTGGCATTTATAAATGAAATGGAAGATGTTCCAAGCTCACTCGTGGTGTGGTTGGTACAATACAATAAAAAAGAAAGCAAATGCTTGTTTTGCATTGCCAAGAGTATCAACATAATCTCTGTTTCAGTCACAGGAGTTTTAATGCAACGGTTTTGTACAATCTAAACCAGTTCTGCCAGTAGGAAAGAAGTGTTTGAATATGGGAAATTGTAGTAGATAATGGGAGGATTTTATTTTTTGCTTCTTCAAAAAACACTAGCCTTTAATGTCCGGCGCCCAATCACCAAGCGATGTTTTTGTTGTCACCAACCAGGTTAGTAGTGTGGGTTAATAAAACTTTTGTCTTCGAACTTTGTTTCATAAGTTGTTAATTGTCTGTCACAGCTGACTTGCCAAACAAGGGAGCTGGAAGAACATTTGAGTTGCTATATTCGTTATGGATGGTTTTTTTTATTTACATACGTTTTTTTTAATTGTTCAGATTGGTTTGAAATGTGCGGTCTCGTCAAGTGTACAATGTGGAATGGAACTGTGTATCTGAAGAGAGATGGAGAGAGAGATAAATATGTGTTCATGAAAGTGCTTAGAACTGACCTAACAAATCGCTGTTGTGTAGCAACTATAATGCATACTTAAGTTTCATTGAATTAAACAGTGTGAGCTATGAAACTTACCCTGGATTACAATGGTTCCATTTACCCCTCCTTTAACTTTAGGTGTGTTGGTGGTGTGTGTGTGTTTAGTGTGTGTGTGTGTGTGGTCTAGCCATTTTTTTTAATATTCCTTCGGGAAACTGCTGTGTGTGGAGGGGCCAAGAAAATAGAGCTCTAATGTCTTCTCCTCATCCAGTGTTATTGGTGCAGTGAGTATACGTCTCCCTCGCATTGGACTGTGAGAACTCCTCCGGGTGTTCTTCAAGGTGCTATGGCCAGGTTTCGTAACACACCAGTAGTCAGCAGTATCTTTTTGCTCTCATATTGCCATACACCACTGTTGTTACCTGCGGGATGCCCCTATTGAGGGTGGGCCTGAACGCCTAGGCGCAGCAGGTTCATGACGATTCTGATCGGTAATATATTCGCCAAGCAGAAGACTGTTGTAAAAAGAAAAAGTAAAACAAAAAGACACTCAAACTTTCTCACACCCACACACACAGGCACGCCCACACACACAACACACGACAACACACTACAACACCCACAAAAAACACAGCCCACACCCCACACACACACACACACGCCACAACACAACCACACTACACACACACACCAGACGCACATCGAGGCGTGCACACAGACCACACACCACAACATTAACATATTCAATCCCACCCCCTCCCACTCAACACCCACTACATTCATCTCTCCCTCGTCCCTTTCTCCTCTCTCTCTCTCTTCCTCCTTCCCCTTCTCTTATCTCATCTCTGCGCCTTTCTCTCTCGTCTCTCTCGGATCCTCTCTCCTTCCTCACCATCATCTCTCTCCTCTCCATTACATATATGTATAAAAGTTTCAATAATAGGTTCTCATTCCCCCAACTGACAGAAGGCGATTAAAGCGAAAATATTTGGGACATGTTTACCCTTTTTTTTTTTTTTATCTACTAGTGTAATGCAGATGATAGAGGGAAACTGGTTGGTTCTCTCACTTCCGTCACGCCCATCTCATCCATCCTCTCTCCCGTCTGTCCCAAAGCGTTACTCGGTGCGCTGCACATTGGTAATCGACCTGGTTCATTTTTCAAAACAGGAACAAGATAATGCCGTGTCCTCCCTTGAAGAGAGTTATCACATATTCTCAGTTTGTGAGTCAATGAAAAAATCGATTCAAAGAAAGAATCAACGACTAGATCTGAAGTCACACTCCAGGATATCAATTTTTTGGTATTTCGACTGTCTGCATTGTCGGCGATCGTTTTCACGCCCCCTCTTTTGGCCATTTTCCTCTCTGATTGACCCGTTAGCTCGACATGTACCTTGTAAATGGCTTGACGCGTGCCCACCCACGACGTCCTGTGACCACCCTAAAACGCGGGTCACTCTCGCCAAGCTCTAACACAGAATTAAGACACACCCCTTCGCAAGTTGTCCAACGATCGTCAGTTGAGCAGCGAATGATCCGAACATTTTGATTTCCAGAACCAAAAACCGTGTTTGGTACTGCCCACAACGTGACTCAGTCCAGCTGGCAGTCGATAGCCAAGTTCTGAATCACACCAGACCTAGCGGATTCATTCTTTATATTCTCGCTCAAAAGCCGGGCCCCGTGGCCCAACAAGCTTGAATTCCATCTGATCCACACCCTGTGGCCTATTTGCCCAAGCTGATCGAAACAAACGAGTTCACTCGCGGAGACTTCCGAGTTCGATGCACGCCTGTCGATCTTATTCCAAAACTGTTTTACTAAGGTCAATTACTCTCTGGACTTCATCAGAACTTTTCAGGTTTAGGAACACGGGAGAGAGAGAGAGAGAGAGAGAGAAAGAGAGAGGAGAGAGAGAGAGCTGAGAAGATAGACAGAGAGTACATCGACATCGGCGCCTGCGGCAACAAAAACTCGTGCTGGACTAAGGGGGGGGGGAAACTGTAAAACGCATAGATTTACGTTAAAAATCCCGTGACGAGTCGAAAAAGGGATATAAGAGGAAGGTCGAACATATAATATAATGGGGACTGTGCATCCCCGCAGGCCGCCTCATAAGATCCTTCTCTAATGGTACTTGGGGAAAGAGTGAGTTTCCCTGAGGGTAAACTGCCGGAGCACGGCGCACGGCAGGCAGATGGGTGACGTAGATGATGTACCCCACGACAAAGGGACGTTCTTGCCTTCATCTGTTCGGTTCGGGCATACGGCGAGACTGCGCTTGGCCAAATCTGGGCCCTTTTAACCCGATAAGCGTCGGGGCTGTCTTGGACTTTTTAGATGGTGGTTCGAAGTATATGTCATATGTAGGGGAGAGTATCGCCTCCACTCGTTCTCTTGAATTCTGTCCTGTGTGGTCTAATCCACACCTTGGCTCGCCTATATCAATTAGTCCGTGGGACGAATCCGGTGGAGACGTTAAAGAAATTGTTTTATACCTGAGCTACTCAAACTCGGAATGCCTCATCAGCGCATTTAAGGCCGTCCAAGTGAGTATTCCCTTCTTCAGTTTTTCACTGTCTTGAATCGCTAGCTTTCTTTCCATGGAGAAGATCCAAGCAGTCCCAAACGAGGTCTTTAGCTCGGGGGACCCATGTGTTATAGACTGTTGGTTTTTTTTTTTTCTTTTTTCGGCCTCTTCGTATTGGCTCGTTGGAATAGTAATTCATTTTTTTCTGTAAGTTTAGATTCAAACTGGGCAATTGGCTTCCTTCTTTGAAAAAAAATGTAATGTGATTGTCTTTACCCCAGCCGGCGGTTTTGGACAGCATCATCAGCAGACAGATCAGCCGCACAGGCAGCAGGCATCAACACACCAACAACCAAAACAACATCACACAACACAACACAACACACAAAACGACCAACACGTACGATGACCGACACAACAACAACATTCCGATTAAGGTACCATATCTAAAGGAGACATCGGTTGGGATACACCAGCACACTTGTCCTTGCAGGTGGTAATTACTGCAGAAAAAAGAAAATAAAAAATCATAAAAAGACAAAACTGTAATTAGAGTAAGAGGCACTGTGGACAGCCATTAACCATCCCGTGGCAGTGGAACGTCCAATAATCTTAGGAATAGTTAAGGACAATGAGGAAAAACCATCACCAGGTTTATTTGTCTCCTAATTTGTATCAAGTGCTATTAATTTTCCCGCTCACAGTCTCTCAAACGTCAGCTGAAGACATACGCATCATAGGTCGTGGTAAAATGTATGTCATAAAATGTAAAAAATCTAGCTTATATAATATTCTATTAAGTCAGGTAAATAAGATGCAACGTGTTGTTTGTAGGTTTGGTTGTTGTTTTTTTCACTGTTCCTAAGGACTACTCAAATACGGTATTAAGGACACTGAGGAAGAAAAAAAGAAAAAGAAAAAACAGACTATTCCTGAGAGTTGAGCTATCTCCTACCTCAAGATCCTAACAGTGATTAATTGCGTTCCCCCAGGGATTATTTACTGTATAAAATGAAATTACAGAAGTAACGTACAGACTACACACTCTCCGTACTATAACTATACTAGTACCTATCACCGACACCAGATACCAAAAGCCTCTTAGTGTCCTGAAAGTTCAACAAAACTTTAAACAGAGATTGGACCCTCGTGGTTGTGACCAGGGCAGACAGAATGGAAAGGGTGGAGTGCGCGCACAGGAAGATGGGGGGGAAAAGATGAACTAGTTGAAGGCCATGGATACGGATTTGGGGCTACTTCAGAACCGAAAAAATGCAATAATTTTTGTGTGGGCGGAAGAAGAAGGGTACTGATAAAACATGGAAGCTATGAAACCAGAAAACGTAGAAACAGAGTAAGACAAGACGATGGAGAGGCGAGTCAAGATGGTTTTCCTAGGTCACGGGTTCCGAAGAACGGAAAATGGACACGGTGTGAGATGAAACAGGGCAAAAAGTGAAACTGTGCTAGAGAAACTTAACAGCATAAATTGATACGGTGTACGAATTATGAATGCGCGAAAAACAAACAAAGAAAAAAAACGGTATACTCAAGTACAAAAGGAATACCCAAGTTGGAATGTACGAGCAACATAAAATGGAATACGAGTGCAAATAAACAATACTGAATGGAAGGGAACAAATGTTTAGTAAATAATGGACATGGGGGTGACAAGCATACATAATGGGATGTAAGGAAATGTAGACAGGAACATACTGTGAATAACGGATATTAAACAGACATAATGGAATGAATGAAATGTCAGAATGAAATAATGGAATAAGGATGAAAGACAGAACAATAATTGAATGGACGGCAATGTATATGAAAAGTAATGGAAAGTGAGTGTAACGACAATAATGGAAATGGGAAGGAAATTAGAGAAAATAATGAACGGGAGTGGAAACCGACAGATAATTGAATGGAAGGAACATGTATATGAACATAATGGACCGGAGTGAAACAGACAACATGGAATGGAAGGACATGAGACGGAAAAAATAGAGAGAAAAAAAAAAACCGTCGCGCCTCTTGGTGTTAAGAAGGGGTATGAATGCAAGGACCGAGTTCGTCCATTTCTCTAATTCCCGACGCGCATAAAATATACTTCTGTATGTGTGCAGCAGATGCGTGGAAATAGGATGTTACTTAACTTTGGAGAAGGCAACGGCAAAATTGGGACTCCGAGGATCCAAGTGTGGTACACTACATAGAGAAAGAGGGGCAGAGCACTGGATACATACCATGTGTGGCGGAAATAAAAAAAAAAGGGGAGACTGGATGGTTTAACAAGAAAAAAGTGGGTGAAAAGGGACAATGGACGACAAAAAGGAAGAAAAAGAAACGGGAAAGAAGAAAGAAGATATATTGAAGAAAAAAGTAAATTAAAAGCGTATACGCGGCGCGCACACAGACGGACACATACGCGCGCGGCACGAGCTGACCCACACACACACACACACACACACACCCGCAACGGTCAAGCACACGCCACTCACACCCCAATCACAAACCGCACACACACAGTGTCTCCACGACACAACAACACACCACACACAGGCGCCACACACATATATAAACATAGCTACAATCCACCTGTAAGTTACGCAAGTCGATAAACGTTAAATCAGGAGATAAAAAAATAAATAAACTAAAAAACAACACAAACAAACCAAAAATGGTTCGGTTCGGAGCAGTAAACCTCTCGCAAATTTCACATTTCCACAGCCAACAGAAAAAAAAAAAAAGACAGAGGCAAAAATGAAGAGAGAGAGAGAGAGAGCGGGGAGAGAGTGAGAGAGAGAGGGTGTTTAGAGACGTGAAGAGAGAGAGCGAGATTTTTTGGTATCTTTTTTTCGATTTTTGTACGAGGGATTCGGACAGATAAGAAGACAGACAAGACAAGACAAATGCTCTTTATTTACGAGGATAATAATATAGAGCACTGATGTGGCTTTTTTCATACCAGGAAGAGGGGGGAGGGAGGGATGGGAGAGAGAGAGAGGGAGAGAGGAGAGAGAGAAAAGTACAAATAAAAATCGGTCCTGTCCCCTGTAGCAGAAAATGTGATCCTTTCAAAAGTTCTGTGTCTGCCCTCAAGCCGTCATGAATTAACCAAATGGCTGCCTGACTTTCAACGGGACGATTGGGTGACAGAGGGAAGGGGCTTGGGTAATTGGCTCCCACAATGGGACAACGGGTGTGTTTCAGCGAGGACATGCCATACCTCCACAGGGGACAAAGCTTTCTGATCCACAACAGGCCCATGTCCCTGTATGGTATGGGGGTGGGGGTGGTGGTGGTGGAGGGCCGGTGGTGGTGGTGGTGGTTGTGTTGTGTGTGTGGTGTGTGTGTGGGTGTGTGTGTGGTGTGTGACGTGCGCGTGCGTGCGATGCGTTGTGCGTGCATGCGTGCGTGCGTGTGTGCGTGCGCGCGTGCGCGCGAGCACCTGCGTGCGTGCATGCATGCGTGTGTGTGTGTGTGTGTGTATGGTGTGTGTGTCTGTGTGATGTGTGTGTGTGTGTGTGCGGCGCGCGCTGCGCGCGCGGAAATGTGAAGAATATTCCATGCTTGTGCGTCTTTTGCTTTCCGGTATACGTGAAATGTTTTGATATGATCGGAAACTGTGTGTGTTGTATTCGTGTGTACGTGCGTGCTTGTGTGTTTGCGTGCGCACGCGCGTGTGTATGTGCGCGTGTGTGTGTGTGTGCGCGCGCGCTCTTTTATTTTCAGTTGTGATCTAAATGAATCGATCGTATCGCTGTCAGCTGTTTTGCAAGGGCACGCCATTGCAAATATTTCAGTTAGCCAGCAATTGATAGAAACGTGCTGGTCAGCCGACATTTTGCGCGTGTTGGAATATGAGTGCATAAGTCCTCTACACCCATTTTAGTTTGGGAGGTGGGGCGGGAAGAGGGGAGAAGGGAGGAGGGGGGGAAGGACAGTGAGGCAAGCTGTGATGTCGTAAGGACTGGGAGAGTGTTGTAGTCACGGCGTCATTGACATGTCGTAAGGACTGGGAGTGGTGTGTTGTAGTCACGGCGTCATTGACATGTCGTAAGGACTGGGAGTGTTGTAGTCACGGCGTCATTGACATGTCGTAAGGACTGGGAGTGTTGTAGTCACGGCGTCATTGACATGTCGTAAGGACTGGGAGTGTTTTGTAGTCACGGCGTCATTGACATGTCGTAAGGACTGGGAGTGTTGTAGTCACGGCGTCATTGACATGTCGTAAGGCCTGTGAGTGTTGTAGTCACGGCGTCATTGACATGTCGTAAGGACTGGGAGTGTTGTAGTCACGGCGTCATTGACATGTCGTAAGGCCTGTGAGTGTTGTAGTCACGGCGTCATTGACGTGTCGTAAGGCCTGTGAGTGTTGTAGTCACGGCGTCATTGACATGTCGTAAGGACTGGGAGTGTTGTAGTCACGGCGTCATTGACGTGTCGTAAGGACTGGAGTGTTGTAGTCACGGCGTCATTGACATGTCGTAAGGACTGGGAGTGTTGTAGTCACGGCGTCATTGACATGTCGTAAGGACTGGGAGTGTTGTAGTCACGGCGTCACTGACATTTCGGGGGCCGGAACAGCTCAGTTGTGTAGAGCGCCGGACTCGTGATCCTGGGGTTGCGGGGTTTGAATTTCGGTACGGGGGGATTTTTTGCCTCGGAGTTAACATTGGATCTGACTCCATATCCCACACTGTCCTTCGAATGAGACTATAAACCGAGGTTCCGTGTGTGAATGCACGCACATCTTGCACACACGTAAAATCCCATCACCAACTTTCGGAAGAGAAGGTCAGTTTTTGGCCGTTGGTATGGATGACACGTTACACATAGCATGCACCTCCCCCGAAGATGGAGTGTGGCTGCCTTAATGGCGGGATAAAAAAACGGTCATACACACAAACTCCACTGCCTGTCTATACAGGCAGTGTCCGCAGGAGTATCAGCCTGTGTACGTAGAAAGAAAGAAAAAAAAAAACTGACATTTCAGAAAGTCTTCACCTTTAGGCCTGTGATGTCGTAAGGATTGGAAGTGTCGTTATGTTGTCATTGACATTCTAGAAGTGATGTCGTAAAGATTGGGAGTGTTGTAGCCACGGGTGTCCATTGAATTCCAGAAGTGATGTCGTAAGGATTGGGAGTGCTGTAGTCACGGTGTCATTGACATTCCAGAAGTGATGTCGTAAAGATTGGGAGTGTTGTAGTTATCTTGTCAATTGACATTTCAGAAGTGATGTCGTAAAGATTGGGAGTGCTGTAGTCACGGTGTCATTGACATTCCAGAAGTGATGTCGTAAAGATTGGGAGTGCTGTAGTTATCCTGTCATTGACATTCCAGAAGTGATGTCGTAAGGATTGGGAGTGTTTGTAGTTATCCTGTCATTGACATTCCAGAAGTGATGTCGTAAAGATTGGGAGTGTTGTTGTAATGTTGTCATTGACCTTTTTTTTTCTTCCAATCGTAGGGATTGGGAGTATTGTAGTCACGGTGTCATTGCCATTCCAGCAGGTCTTGGCCTTTGTGTGAGACAGGTCCTTTCCGTATTAGTCTGTGTTCTGTGGGCGTGGGCGTTTCTATCTAGGTACCAGTCTGGCATTCTGACTTCTCAGGCATGCTGAAAGGTTCAGTTAGTTTTTGACTGAAGGTCTGTTCGCCTTTAACAACATTACACTCTAAGCATAAAAATGAGAAGAGAAAAAAACCCCACACAATTATGAAAAACAAACAAGTAGATTTTTTTTTTTGAGAGAAAGGAAAATAAAGAAAGGTAATAGAAAAAGAAAGGAAAAGTAAGAAAAGTATGGCAATAAGAACAAACAAACAAACATATATGTGAAAAAAAATCATTGTAAAGTTTGACACAGAATCGACAACAATTTTTTAAAAAAAAAGGGGGGGGGGGGGGGGGGGGGGGGGGGGGGGTGGGGGGGGGGGGGGGGGGGTGGGGGGGTGGGGGGGGGGGGGTGGTGGGGGGGGATGGATATGGAGGAAAAAAAAAAGGAAAGAAAAACCCGCAGCAAACACGAAACTATTCTTGCTGTATTTTTTGTGTCTACACAGGTTTCATTTTCAAGATGCAGAGCTAATAATTACATAGAGAAGAAAACTAAATTGAGCACTGAAAGACTTAACAGAGAGAGAGAGAGAGCGAGAAGAGAGAGAGAGAGAGAGAGAGAGGAGAGAGAGAGAGAGCGGAGAGCGGAGCGAGAGAGGATGTGGATGGGGAATGACACGGGAAAATTTGAAAGCTATACCCCTTGAGATTAGGTCACTAACTGGCTTTTTTTGCCATTGGAGAAGAGTGAAAATGAGCTGCAACGATTTCAAAAACCGAGATGGCCCGCCCATTTCAAAGACGTCGCGAACGTAAAGATAGCACGTCTTAACGGCCCCACAATCACACACAGCTGTCGGTGGCTTAAACGACGTAACGAGCAGCCTAGGGGTCGCTATAATGCGCTCTGTCGTGTTTTTACGGATATTCGAAGTAAAAAAAAAAAAAAAAAAAAAAAAGGCTCTTGAAGCTATTAGGTATTGCAACACTTTCAGAACATTTTTTTTTTATCTTGTATCCCTGAAATTTCCATCACATCTCTCCTCCTCCTCCTCCTCCTCCTCCGCTCCCTCTTCGTCTTCCTTCACTTCTCCTATTCCTCCTCCTCCTCCCCGCCTTCTCTTCCTCCGCTCCTCCATTCTTCTTCTTCTTCTTCTTCTTTTTCTTTCTTCTTCTTCTTCTCTTCTTCTTCTTCTTCTTCTTCTTTGCATGCTTCTTCTTCGCATTCTTCTTCTTCTCCTCCTCCTCCTCCTCGTCCTGCTCCTCCTCCTCCTTGTCCTCTTCCTCCTCCTCCTCCTCCTCTTCCTCCTTCTCCTCTTCTTCCTCTTCTCTTCTCTCTTCTTCTTCTTCTTCTTTCTTCTTCTTCTTCTTCTTCGCATTTTTTCTTCTTCTTCTTCTTCTTCGCATTTTTCTTCTTCTTCTTCTTCTTCTCTTCTTCTTCTTCTTTTTCGCATTCATCTTCTTCTTCGCATTCTTCTTCTTCGTTTCGCATTCCTTCTTTCTTCGCATCTTCTTCTTCTTCGTCGCATTTTCTTCTTTCGCATTCTTCTTCTTCTTCGCATTCTTCTTCTTCTTCTCCGCATTCTTCTTGTTCTCCTTAGTTCCAACGGGGATCACCGGGGCAGACACGACAGAAGGGTTCACCAGGTGCCTTCAGTTCTGCCGGTTAAGCGTCAAGGCCTGGATCTCTGCAACCGCTTTCCCTGGTTACTGTGCTGTGTCGTCAGTACATTGTTCCTCCCTCCCTACCCCTCTGTCTCTCTCCTTCAAACGTTTTCCCTGGTCACTCTGCTGTGTCGTCAGTACATTGTTCCTCCCTCCTTACCCCTCTGTCTCTCTCCTTCAAACGTTTTCCCTGGTCACTCTACTGTGTCCGTCATTACATTGTTCCTCCCTCCTTACCCCTCTGTCTCTCTCCTTCAAACGTTTTTCCCTGGTCACTCTGCTGTGTCGTCATTACATTGTTCCTCCCTCCTTACCCCTCTGTCTCTCTCCTTCAAACGTTTTCCCTGGTCACTCTACTATGTCGTCAGTACATTGTTCCTCCCTGAGAGGCCCCTCTGTGTCTCTCCTTCAAGGCTTCTTTTTGCTAAGATCATTGAATCTCGTTACATGACCATATTAACCTTGTTTCCCTTTTATGACTGTTGTTAACAGACCTTCGTAGTGTCCAGCGTGCTGCCTGATGGACTGACCCACTTGTTGATTGGTGATATAATCAGTGTATTAATTGATTATTTTAATATGATATATCAGTGTATTTAATGTTTAGTATCTTGCGGCAGCGTCTCATTCAGTGCTTGGATTCTTCTGTCCAGATCAGCTGTGGGAGTTTCATGTCTCGCATGCACCACAGGAAGATGGAACATACCTGTCCACACCGCAGCCTAATCTGGTGTTTCATGGAGTTGTTCTTGTCCTCCTATGCAGCTTTTAATCCGGACGTTGCTGTGGTCGTCTTTGCTGCGCTTGCGAGGATTTCTGGTTTGAATCCCTCATTGCTGATGATGGAGCCCAGGTCAGTGAGTTGTTGAACACAGTCTGGATATCT
>JADBJO010020732.1:0-30821 GCA_016801955.1 Conus betulinus
GGTGCGTGCGTGCTGTGTGTGTGGTGTGTGTGTGTGGGGTGGGTGTGTGTGTGGTGTGTGTCTGCGTACCGTGTGTGTCGTGTGCGCGCGGCGGCCGGCGCGCCGCCCCCGCGTCTGATACTTTTAGATATGATGTTTTAAAACTCGTTTTTTAAACGCATTGTAGCCAACATTAATAAGGATGGGCGCTACCGAAATTGTCCTAATTATCATCATCATTATTAGTCTATATTTTTTTTATTATTTCGTAATCATGTTATAAACAATAATTATTATCATTATTATTATCATCTACAGAGATCTAGTGGCAGACATCTTGCTACCTTGCTGGAGAGGCCTCCAGTTGCCCCTTAAAAAATGTCTCACCCCCTAGTGAAACCCCCTGACCCCACCGCTGGGAGCCTAGGCGACCCCTGACCTCGACCTCAATTTGGACAACACACTCTTTCCCCCATTACTACTTGATCTTGATCCTTTATATCATAGTTTTTTAATAATAATATCCATATTATTAAAAACCATTATGATTATCATCATTATCAACATCATCGTCATTTATATTTATTATCATTACCATTATTATTATTATACTAATAAAATGTTTGTTGGGATTTGCATGATGTGCGGCCAAAATATAAAACCTGTTACAGCAGACTCCATGAAAACCTTGTTCAGAGATGTCCCACCTGAGGTAATCTCGGAGTTTCCGCGGAGCTTAACATTTTTCACCTGATCTAAGATTTTACGGGCAAGAAAGATTCTCAAAACGAAGGTTCTGGAGTGTTTTCAGAAGTGTACTTCAAAGGTTTGTGTGAGAGTTTTTTCTTTTCTTTTTCTTTTTCTTTTTTTTTTTTTTTCTTCTTTTTTTTTTTTTTTTTTGACATGCGAGTTGACTTCAGCGCAACGACAGCCCTGTTATGGCCCTTTTGCGGTCGATGGATTTTATAAGCAACATTATCTTACCTCCACTGGTCTTGCTGTGTGTGCCCATGGTGGCTGCTGGCTTGTGTGCCTGATGTCGTTATTCACAGACGGCTACTCAGGTTAAGTTGTGCATGTCCAAAAAACATGGACCTTGGGGGCTGATCGCAACGATGTAAAGCTGAACGAAGCCTGGAGTTTAGCATTTACAGCAGCTGGATAATAACTGTAGACAACTGCCCAGAAGCAAGCAGGCGGTTGTAGCAGCAGCTTCAGACAACAGCATCAAGCAGCATCAGGAGTGGCAGAAGCAGTAATAGTGGGTGTTTTTACTCTTTCATTACGCAATGTGTTCAGTTTAAATATTGTCATGGAATTAACGGGGGGAGGGGGGGGGGGTGGGGTGGGGGGGGGTGGGGGGGGAGCACAACATAACATGAAAATTTTGGATACTTGGGGAACACATTATCTACCTGCTTACTCACAAATTAAAACACAACATAGACCTAACTGACTGATTCATCAAATAATTCATTTCAATGTAACTCGTGAGATTATCTCACCTTTAGGATCTGATGCAGGAATGGTTGGAGATGGTGAATGGGGGGTGGGGGGGGGGGGGGAGGTGGGTGGGGGGGGGGGGGTGGGGGGGGGGGGGGGAGGGGGGTGGGGGGGGTGGGGGGGGGGGGGGGGGGGGGGTGGGGTTGGGGGGGGTAGGGGGGGGGTGGGGGGGGGGGGGGGGGGGTTGGGGGGGGGGGGGGGGGGGGGGGGGGGGGGGGGGGGGGGGGGGGGGGGGGGTGGGGGGGGGGGGGGGGTGGGGGGGGGGGTGGGGGGGGGGGGTGTGGGGGGGTGGGGGGGGTGGGGGGGGGGGGGGGGGGGGGGGGGGGGGGGGGGGGGGGGGGGGGGGGGGGGGGGGGGGGGGTGGGGGGGGGGGGGGGGGGGGGGGGGGGGGGGGGGGGTGGGGGGGGGGGGGTTGGGGGGGGGGTGGGGGGGGGGGGGGGGGGGGAGGGTGGGGGGGGGGGGGGGGGGGGGGGGGGGGGGGGGGGGGGGGGGGGGGGGGTGGGGGGGGGGGGGGGGGGGGGGAGGGGGGGGGGCTACTCACAATTAAAAAAAAAACAACATAGACAGAACGGACTTGAATAATCACAATAATTTCATTCAAGGTAAATAAATGCTCTTATCTCAACTTTAAGAGATAATGAGGAAAAAAAGGTAATGGTTGAGGATGGGGGGGGGGGGGGGGGGGGGGGGGGGGGGGGGGGGGGGGGGGGGCGGGGGGATGGGGATGGGGGGGGGGGGGGGGGGGTAGGGGGTGAGGAGGGTAGTAGTTATTTCAGTACACATTGTATCCCTATCTTTGGGACCATTCAGGAATTTAAGAAATTTCCTCTCTCTCTCTCTCTCTCTCTCTTTAAAATTTTGTTTTGTTTTTCTCTTCTCTTTGACTCGGCCTCTATTGTGTCTTTTTCTTTACATCCGGTCCATACTACTTTTTTGCTCTTTTGCTCTCTATTTCCTATGCCTTTGTTTTAGATAGTCTTCTGTACTGTTTTCTCTTGCAGACTTTATAACATGCTTAGCTTTAAAAAAAAATCCCTTTGTGACCTGGTGGCCTGTTAAAAGAACGTGCACATGTAGTTGACCGTAGCTGTCTATTCCTATGGTTGTCTTTTTGATTTTAAATCGAGGGGAGAGAGGACGAGAACAGAGAGGGGAGGAGATGTGAGGAGTTTGGCGAGAGAGAGGAGAGGGAGAACAGATGAGAGAAGAGGAGAGAGAGGGGGGGGGGGTTGGGGGCGAGGGGGGCCCGGGGGGGGGGGGGGGGGGGGGGGCTGATAGGCAAGGAGCTTCCGGGGGGTCACATTCAAATATTTCCATTATTTTCTTTTTTTTACTTGTTTTTGCAAACTGTCGTGGATGGAAAATCAAGGGGAATGCCTAGTATCTTTAGCATTTTTGGCCTGATTTATCGGCATTTTGGGGAGTCAGCAATGCATGTAGTTATCATGTTGCGAGTTTTGTTTTGTGAATACAATCTGTAGCATACGTGTTTTGTTACTTCTTGTTGTTTTTCTTTTGGACCTGTTTCTTTTTTTTTCCCTGGGGATTTGACAGTCCTCAATAAGGACCCTCTGTGACTTGCCACGTCTACAGCAAATAACACTCAACCGACTCGAATCTTCATCATGCGTTGACCATCACAAAAGAACCGACCAAATACCCCCATTTTGTTGTCCAACGCGCGTTGTCTCTCTCGTCTTTCTCTGACGCCGTCGCTTCCAGCGCCGCACGCAGTCAGTTTTCCCGTCGTTGCACGTGCTTCTGCCCGCCCAGCCACGGCATCGTCAATGGCCTTCTGCCGTCCTCCCGGTCGGCTGACTGGACTGGTAGGAGAAGTAATTGTCCCCCCGTTCTGCAAGGGAGAAGAAAGATGACTGTTGCAAGTCAATATTTTCGGTAACGGTCGTGTCCTTCAGTGTGCAGGTGGTGAAGGTTTCAGTTGAGGGGGTAGAAACTAGAAAAGGGCTGGGAGAACGACAAACTGCACTGCTGCTGAAATGTGGGCTGCAGCGTGAGCAAAGGGAAGAAAACAAACATGCTTGTGCACCCACAGTTACTCACACCCCCATGCGCATTCCAAAAAACAGATGGAATGCACCAATGTCCGGACAAGCACGTGTACATTTTCACACACACAACACACATGCACACACACGCGCTGGCACGCACACAAACACATACGCATGCTGCGCGCACGACGGAACACACACATAACAACACACACACAACGACATATCACCACACGACACCAGGAGAGTGAGAGAGGACAACAAGGAGGGACACAGATCAAGCCATAGGGAGAGAGACGGAGAGAGAGGAGAGACAAGAACAGACACCAGTTAGTAACAGAAATAATAATAGAGATGGGCACAGACCAACAAACGGTCATTGGGCGCGATAATCAGGGAGACAGACACAGATACACCGATCAACATTGAAAACTGATCGGTAGCTGAGAGGCAACGCATCCGTTCTCCCCAACGAGGTTCTGATCAGACAATCCATTGAAGTGACTGCCAACAGGTCTTGTCAGAAGTTGCCGGGCTGCAAGGCTTACACACAGATCAAGTGGCGGAGGATAAGCATTTCCGCCTGTCTCTAGGCTTATTAACAACACACCGTTCACTGGAGTTTCCATGTGTATAATGGAGGCATTCTCCCTTCCTGTTGACCCAGCTGGGTGGACACACACGCGCATACCCACCATGCACCGGCACGCATGCTTTGGACGCATGCATGCACGAGCACATACACACACACACTGCACGCACTCATGCACGCACGCGCACATAAGCGCGCGCACACACACACACCTCATGCATGCACACATGCATGCTTGCGCGTTCACACGCACACACACACACACACACACACACACTCTCTCTCTCTCTCTCACACACACACACACACACTCTCTCTCCCTTTCACTCACACACACACACACACACACACACACACACACATACACACAGAGTGGGTTTGCATGTGGCCAAAGACCAGTGGGCCGAATCTTTCTGACAGCGGACAAGAAGATATCAGACGGCAGCCTTGGCAATCGAATTAGTCTCTCTCAGTGCTTAAGTGACTGAGGTAAAAGGAATTGGCACACATATGCACATGTGTGTATGCAAACATACACAAACACCCATGCGCACGCGCTCACACACACACATATCCATGCACGCGTGCACACACACGCCCATGCATATACGCCCATATACAGAGGCGCACATACACACATATATGTACACATACATGTGCATATACGTGCATACAGGGACATGATCAAACAAGCCCACAAATCACACACACGTGTACATGCACTTCTGCACACACACACACACACACACACATACACACACACAAGCGCTTGCTCATGCGCACACACACACACACACAACAACAACAACAACTTATTCTTCAATCCTCAATAAACAAAAAAAAAGAATTGACCTCTACTTGTCTTGACTTGACACACATACAACACACTTTTCTTGACACACACACACACACACACACACACACACACACACACATGCATGTGCTCGTGCACCGCATACACCGGCAAATGCACATGGACCCATGCCCCACACCCCATACACACACTCGTGTACACTCATCACTCACACATGCAATGATATAATATGACACGACCAATGTTAGGTACGTTCTCAAGATCTGACCAGCGCGCTGGGGCTATTGCAGAGGTCAGACATCTGCCGAGTCATAGTCACGAGACCCTGTCATTGAATTCTCTCGTCTTAGTCATTAATGAATTTATCCATTAGCTTTAAATTATGCGCACTGTGGCCTCAAAACCTGGCGCGTATGGTGTAGCGTATATGGACCAGTCCGCACGCATTGATACCTCCTTGATGAAACTGAAACTGGTTAGTGACCTATACTATGCCTGCGTTAAGGACTCCAGTAAAAGTGAACGATGGGGAAGCAAGTTGAGATACTTGTCCTCAGTCTGTTTCGATCTGTGGCCTAAATGCGTGAGCAAACATCACAGAAACAATTACAGCGTTTGACAAGCACTTGTGAAACTCTCTCTCTCTCTCTCCTCTCTCTCTCCCTCTCGTCTCTCTCTCATCTCTCTCTCTCTGGGTCGTGGACTCACGCCCTGTGGTCACACCTTTTTTTCCCGCGGCTAGGTCACACTTTTTCCCAATGGTACAAACCGAACTGTGTATATCGAACGATTTCACCCTGCCCCCCCCCCCCCCCCCCCCCCCCATCCCCCCACATCTCTCTCTCTCTCTCTCTCTCTCTCTCTCTCTCTCTCTCACGTGCACACAGACACAGATACACTCAGACACACACACAGACCACACAGATGTAATCCCGTAACACACACACACACACACACACACACGGTAACTGTTTAATCAGCACAAGTCAAGCGCTTGTCGCCCTCATGTCCAACAGCCTGTCAAAAAAGCCAATTCCACTGGCAGAAAGGACTGGAGGTCTGGGGCAGGTCAACCACCTGAGCCTGTGAGTCTAACCCCGGGGGATTGACTCGCCCCTGCTTGCACGCCAGGTTCGCCGCAACAGACACAAAGGCTGCACGCCAAAAATTAATGAATGCGCCAAGACCCTTGCTTAAGAAGTCGAGTATTTATAGACTGGCGCAAGTAGATTGTTTTGAGAATGTTAATGGTGTCTAAAAGTTGATGCTCCTCATTTCCTCTCGTATGGCCACCAAGGTACAAGCCATCTGGTTTGCAAGCAGACAGATTAAACATCGAAAGTATGGGATTATATTATGCATTTGAGGCTGGCGCAAAGGTAGGGTGTCGGGTGAGCGCAAAAGCCCTGAAAAGAGTGTAAGGGAGAGGGGAGGTCATGTCTTTGAAGTTTGTGATTTCATCAATGAAGACCCCCCAAAAAAAAACGAACAAACAAACAAAAACAAAAAATACAACAGCAAAAAACAAACAAAGGAAATAAGTAGTGGGGAGTTGTTGTTTTGATCAATATCATCAGTCCAACATAAATTCTGGCTCAAATCTATGGTAGGCCTCAAATCACTTGCATACAGTATGTAGTGATTTAGTGCTAAATCCTAATTGAGGCGTGTGGCCTCCGTCAGACATGGACACGCTCTCGTTCCCCCCCCCCCCCCCCCCCCCTCCCCCCCCTCCCACCTCCTACCCCCCCTTCTCTCACCTCTCCCATCCCCTCGCCGTGTGGGGGGACGCCCTGGGGAATGGTGAAAGAGGATTGCGTGTGATAGACCCATCAACACTGGCTTACCCCACTCTGTGGTCTGGACCTCGTCAACAACCCACGGGAAACGAGCATACAGGACTGTGTAGTAAGAGCCGGTGCTTGTGGGTGAGATTGAAAGAAGGGGCTGGGGTAGAGGGGTGTGGGAAGGAAGGGAGGCAAGCGGGAGGGGGAGGGAGGCGGGAGGGGGGGAAGGAATGTGGCGAGCACAGAGTTTTTTCCCCTGCTACCTCCCGTTCCTCCTCCTCTTCCCCTGCCCTGCGGCGACAAGACAAAGGCGCCGAGAACGGACAAAGGCAGCTGACCAGGTCCGCAACAAAGCCTTGCCTGCTAGAATCTGCCTGCCTGTTTCGAAAGTGGACCTGCTAGCCATACGCCACGATTAGGGTTTTTTGCTGTTAAAACACTACAAATAATCCATGTAAGCGCTTTGAGGCCTATCAGAGGTTTGAGCCAGCTTTTAATGTTAAAGTGATAATTGATCAAAAGAATTATCCCCCCCCCCCCCCCCCCCCCCCCCCCCCCCCCCCCCCACCAATTACATCCCTTGTTTTGTGGGGTCTTCACTGAGAACATCACAAACAATCTTCAAATACATAAGCTTCCCCTTAGTGACACACATTTCAGGTCTTTGAACTCACTCGTGACCTTATCTTAGCGCCAGCTCCAAGAGCCCACAATAACCCCATTCCTATGATTTTAATCCGTTTGCTTGCATCCACCTGGCTTGTATCATGATGACCTATAAAAGAAAAATGAAGCGAATCAACTTTCAGACACAATCAAAACTGTCAAAACGATCCAGCTACGCCAGTCTATAAATACTCGACTCCTTAATTAAACAAGGCCTTGGCGCATTTTTTTTTTCGGTGTGCAGTCTGTGTTTCGCATGTGAAGTCTGGCCTGAAAAACTAAGCATGTTCTTGCACGAGAAGAATCAACATTTCAAACTGAGAGTCCGCCATACCAGTTAAACTGATTGAGACGGCTTAGGAACAGAACTTGAGCTCCTGTTCTAACATAATGCATTGGAAAGGGGCGCTATTCAAGCCAATAATTAATGTCCATAAAACATCTGTAACTTTGGTGCATGAAACAAACATCAGTGAAACACCTGTAACTTTGGTGGAACAAACATCAATGAAACACCTGTAACTTTGAATGCATGAACAAACATCAATGAAACACCTGTAACTTTGATGCATGAACAAAACATCAATGAAACACCTGTAACTTTGGTGCAATGAACAAACATCAATGAAACACCTGTAACTTTGGTACATGAACAAACATCAATGAAAACCTCTGTAACTTCAGTGCATGAACAAACACATCAATGAAACAGCTGTACTCTGGTTTATGAACAAATATCAATGAAAACATCTGTAACTCTAGCGCATGAAATGCAACGATGAAACAATCAACGCTAAGCACCTTTGCTCTCCTCTCTCTCTCTCTTCTCTCTCTCCTCCTCTCCTCTTCGTCTCCGTCTCTCTCCTCTCCCGCTCCCTCTCCACTTCTCTGCTCTCTCATCTCATCTCCTCCTCCCCTCTCCTCTCTCTCTCTCTCTCTCCTCTCTATCTCTCTCTCTCTCTCTCTCTCTCTCTTCTCTCTCCAAAACATGAATACTTTAAAATTTTTCCAGGAACATTTGCATAAACATTTTATGTCTCAGTAATTTTAATGATATGATTACAGTGATTAGCGGCCCATTGTCGCAAAGTCTTCTGTGTACCATACTTTTGAAGAAATCGTCTAAACATAAAACTTATTCCGTTAATAAAATCGCTCCGTCCAAATCGTCTCATGCCCATCCCACTCTGTCTACCATCCACTTTTCTCCTCCCCTACCCTACCATTCATCATCCCTCTCCCCACCCTCCTCTGACCTCTCTCTCTATTCTCTGTTTTGTTTGTTTGTTTTGTAAGTTTCCTTCTGTTTTTAACCATCCCCCATCTCATTAGTACTTTTCAAACGAATAGCTTGCTTATCATTGTAGAATTTCATTACCATGTTGCTATGTTGAATTGTCAGTATGAATGGAAGCTAAAACAAATGGGGGGGGGGGGGGGGGGGAAGGGGGTGGGGGGGGGGGGTGGGAGGGGGGGGGGGGGGGGGGCGATATGGTGGGGGGGGGGGGGGGGGGGGGGGGGGGGGGGGGAGGGGGGGGGGGGGGGGGGGGTGGGGGGGATGGGAAAGGGGGGGGGGGATTTTCGGGGGGAGGGGGGGGGGGGGGGAGGGAGGATGGAGGGGGGGGGGGGGAGGGAGTCCGGGGAATCTTATACCATGGGAAAAGAACTTCACGGCGATCGCTCGTCATTGCCATTCATAGTCGGAGTCTTTGGCACTGTTTGGTTGATATACACTAAATCTGTATGAACATGATTTTTTTTTTTGTTGTTAAAGCTTATGTCACACTGTTTTGCAGTCTGTTGTTTACAGCTAGTCATGTGTTATAATTCAACTTGTTGGACTTTCTTTCGGATGGCAGGATGGCCCCTGCTCCTAATGAACGCGCCCATTGTCATGCAAAAACTGGAAGTAAAGAGTAACATATTTCAATAACCGTACTTGAACTGTTGTTCATCAGCAAACAGAAATTGTCATTACTGTAGAAAAAAGTCCGTTTTATTTCTATTAACTGACACTATAAACGTGATGCAAAAACTGACAGATGAATACTTTGTTCTGCATTTCGGTCGTGCACCACACGCGAGAACACACGTCTGCCTGGTGGAAGACGTTGAAAATGGTGTGGGACCATTTTCGGATGTCAAGTCATTTTTGCAGGGAAAAGAAACAAACAAACAACAACCAAAACAACACAACACACAACACAACACACCCACAAACACCACAACACACACCCAACACGACCAACAACACACAACACACAACCTTTCGCACAACACACAACACACACACACCAACGTCTTTTGCATGAACAGAATAGTCTCTTCGGATCTTCGAACTAGCCATAGTATTTCTTGCGTGGGGTTCGATCACCTGTAGTGTTCTTGATTAGTTTGTTATCCACTTCACCTGACCCCAAATCGCCCCACCGCTCTGTCCCTTGTCGTGTAGCCCGTTAGTTTTGGCTGGCGTGTTGAGGCGTCTAGTTGTTGTCTTGTTTGTGTTTTGCATGTGGACGAGCGCTGCTGTCTACGTGCAGGAATAATTCTATTCAACTGTCTCCTTCATCGTGTAGATATTAGAACGATAAAACCGTCCACGTAATCATCCCACGACGTTAGTGTTTGTAGCTGTCTTTACAACTCATAATGAGCAGTGCAGGACCCGTATACCTGATATTAACACCCTTCATAATAATTTGACACAACTTCAGTCTGGGTAGAACCCCTCTACCCCCTACCCCCCCACCCCAAACAAGGGAAATGAGTGGGTGGGGAGTTTGTTCTTTTGATAAATTATCTTCTTAAAATTAAATACTGGCTCAAACTTACGGTTGGCCTCAAAACGCTTATATGGATTATAGATGTTTAATGATTTAGCGGGAAACACCGTATCTGTGGTGTATGGTCAAACAGAAGTCCATTGCAGATTCCAACCGATGTCGTGTGTACCCAGGACACACACACTACATTGAAAGGAAGCGGTCTCTCTTCTCATCTCAATCTCTCTTTGCTGCCTCAGCCCCTCTCTGGCGTCCACTCGGCACCGCGTCTGCGGTGCCCGGTCTCCTCTCTGGGGCCGCGTCTTCACCCTAAAGCCTACTGCTCTCCGGGTTTCGCGTCTACGGTTTGCTCCCACCTACCCCCTGGCAGCGATCTATCGCGCCACAGCTCTCTCTCTCAGATTGTCCAACGTGGTTGGTCTGTGTGTTGAGACTTAACCTAACCGCGCGGGGCTAACAAAACAAATCGGTTTCCTACGAGAAACCTCACCCCCCCGTGGCGTCTGTCTATTCCGTCCCGATCAGTCTACACATTTCCTGAACTGCAGGAAACAGTAATATTCGATGACATGCATCTAGGCGACCAGAATCCTGGGCCAGCAAACACATGCCGGTTGAAAAGAATAACCTCACGACCGCTGGGCACAACACTGTTCGATCCTACCAGACTGAAACAGCACGCTGATATAGACCACCGATGGCGTCTTGCGTGTCGATACCAAGGTGGGCTGAACAGGCAACATCATCAGCCGCTATGATCGATCAGAGCCGATCAGAACTTGTGGCCACTACCAGGAAACTGATCCGTCACAGACGTTCCCATCAACGCTACTGCGATGCGTAGTGTACAGACTGTTAGACCATAATGGGTTTGCGATATTTGCCTGAGAGCGAGAGAGAGGCCGGGGAGAGAGAGAGAGGAGAGAGGGGTCGTGGAGCGAGAGGGAGAGGCGACGAGAGAGACAGAGACAGTGGCAGAGAGGAGACCGAGAGGACAGAGGAGGAAAGAAGAGGGAGAAGATAAGGGGGAAAGGAGAAAAGAAACAAGAACCCATTTGAACAATTTGTAAAATGTTTGCAAAAAAACAAGACAAAAAAAAAAACAACAAAAAACAACAAAAAAAACTGAAGTCAATTCTCTCAGGCTCTCTCTCTCTACGCTCTCTCTCTCTAGTCTCTCGCAGGAGTGCTCCTCGCAGGAGCCGATCGAAAGGAAATTCACTGCAAAGTTAGAAACACCGCACCACACACGAGGCACACACATGCGTGCGCGCGCGCGCGCGCACACACACACACCACACACAAACATACACACACACACACACACACACACACACACACGCACGCACGCACGCAAGCACGCGCGCACCGCACGCACGCACGCACCGGCACACATTTGTTTGGCTTTCGACCGACCAAACATGTGACACAATCACCTGTATATTAAACCTGCCAGTTTCCCATGTCTGTGAGTTGTACGATTCGTCATCTATGCCCACCACACCCGTCCTCACCACACCCGTAGTCCTCACCACACAGGTGACGTTGTATGCCCGTCATCCATGACCACCACCCCGTCCTCACCACACAGGTGAGCGTGCATGCCGTACCATGCCACACCAAGTCCATCACCCACACACAGATCCCCCTCTGCCCACCCTTTCCCCACTCTGTTTCTCTTACCCACAACCATTGAAAGTGCTATCCAAAATCACACCCCCCCCGCCCGCCCCGCCCCGCCCCACTCACCCATCAGCCCAAAAAACACATATCACACAACAAAAAACAAAGACCCGTGGAAGAATGCGCACTTTTAGACTCGCAGCGCGACCACCAAGCGGCGCAGCGCGCGGCGCGCGCGCGCACCCACACACACACAATCACGACACACAGAACATACATACACGCACACACACACACACAACACACACACAACGCAAACACCGGTTCACAGCGACATATTCACATATACACACACACAACACACACACCAACCACAAACACACCACACACACTCAGACACAAGCATCACATCATGCACGGCCTCACTCTGCATTAGATGCTTAGTATGATGTCCCTAAACAACACACAACAACACCTCACACACACAGTACAACGTTTGTGAGTAGGAAATCGTCCCTCCTGTGGGTGGTTGGGTTTGGGTGTCTAAACTTTCCAATTCTGTTGGTGGTGTGTTGCCCGCCACGCGCGCCACCTAGCCCCACCCCCCCACTCTCCTCTCTCTGATCCTCCACCCTCTCCCCTTCCCTGCACCATTTTCCAACCCCAACTCTTCGAACCCCGTACGGTTGCCCTCATGCAACACGATCGAATCTCATTCCGTCTGTGCTGAGATCGCACCACAGTGGCCAGGGTTGTTACTGACTTTGCCCGACTTGACGGATCAAATACTCCTGCTGGTTTTGTCCTTATCCATGCCATAAAATGCCCTGATCGATCGCGGCCATCGCACCACCTGAAATCGATAGCCTGTGTAATGACACCAAGGTGGCAGTCTGTGACCCACACTTGCGACATCGCTGCTGCTCATGGAACAGTTCACCTTGTGCCCTTGACTTCCGCCCCACCTCGCCTCTCCCCTCAGGCTGCGTTTTAATTGTGGAACTCTCTCTCTCCTCTCCCATTCGGCCCGAGTCCCGACCATTGTCCTTCGCCTCCTCTCCTCTCCTTCAAACCCTCCCCCGCCTCCAGCTCAGGGAATTGTGTCAGCCTCCTCTCCATCCTCTCCTATCTCTCCTTCTCTCCCTCTCTCTCCTCTCTTTCCCCAGCCCATCCCCCCCTCATATCTTCTAAAATCTCTCTCTCTCTCTCTCCTCTCTTCACCCCCTTCTTTCAGGACCCGCTATAAAGACCCGCTACCACCCCCCCCCCCAGTTTTTGCCTCATATCTGACTTCCCACCAGCTCCTCGTCATCACCTGTTCAGCTTGTTAGTTTTTTTTTTATTATTTTTTTTATTTTATTTTTATTTTAAAAATAAATTTACTCTTGTAACACATTAACGGGGTATGAGGGATACACGGAACGCAAAGTATATTAAATTCAACTGAAAAAAAAATCCAGCTACATACATATGTGTGTGGGTGTGTTTCTGTGTGTGTGGGTGCGTGTGTCCTGTGAGATGTGTGTGTGTGTGGCGCTGCGTGCGTGCGTTGATGTTCGTGCGTGCGTGGCATGCGTGCGTTTCGCGCGCAGCGTGCGCGTGCTGGGTGGTGTGATTGTGTGAGCGTGTGTGTGCGTGTGTGCGTGTTGTGCGTGGTGTGTAGTGGTCGTCGTGTGGTTGGTGTGTGGGTCGTGCGGTTGCGCTGCGTGTCGTGTGGGTGTGTGTGTGTTTGTGGGTGTGAGTGTTTTGTTGGAGTGAGAGAGACAGACGAGAGGGAACGAGAGAGAGCAGAGAGGACGAGAAGAGGGGGGGGGGAGGGGTAGGAGTGGATCGGGGGATCTCAATCGGCGAGAGAGGTGGATAAGACTTAGAGCGTCAATCACTGAGTACAAATCTAAGCACCCCTGACAATTCCTCTCGATCAACACATCACCATACCCGAAGCCGACGTGCAATCGGTTTCCCTGTTCGGATGCACCCACCCACACAGCTTACAGGCGTAAAAGAACTGTTATTTCACATACACCAATATGAGTCGGCGAGCAGGTGGGTGGAGTTGAGCGAAAGAGAGAAGAAGAGAGAACTCAAATCCGACACACACATCATGGCAAGGTCTGAAACACACCCCCGACCCACCCCCCCCCACCATCCCCCTTCCCCTGACCTGCACGTATCAGGATCTGGATCTCTATCAATAGTAACGGATCAAGTCACTTTTCACTTCTTGACAGGCATATAACCCGCCCCACTGTCCTAAAACCTGTTTTCTATTAGCAATTTGGGATTTTGACAACTCACTCACCTATAATGTTACTGTACTGTGGCTTACACACATTTGCGTCAACAGGTAAGAGTCGTCTTGCTGAAGCATTCGCGCTTCGCAGAGTTTTCGCGCCGAGCGGTTCCCGTTGGGTCCGCTTGAACCAACCCTCGTTCGACCATCTTGTTCACCCCACACTTCCCTCTTTCACGTAGCTCGCGAAACCCGATAATCATCAGGGTCCCCCGTTCGCACCTGTCCGACTCTCTGAGCTATCGCGTGAGGTCCCATTCGGGTCGGAAGTTTTAACGTTTAACGGTTGTTGCATAGTGTCATCGCTGGCGCATGCGTCACGTCCGACACTGAACTGGCGAAGTAATTATAGAAACGCGCACATGGATTCTATATGATATGTATTATTTTGGTTGACTTGTGGATACGGACAGAATAATTTTACTGATTTCAGTGCTGGCTAGAAGATATCGCTTATGACTATAAAGAGCGAATATGTGCCTTGACTTTTTAAATTTTTCCAGCGAATGAGTATATGATTCAGAAGAAGTTTCAATTACAATAGAAGTAAGGACTTGTCAGGAAGCTCAATTACATTCGAAGTCCATTGTCTGGTCTTACTCAGGTGATTTTTCTCTTCCGAACTGAGTTCACCATTTTGCAGCGAGAAAACTTGAGAGATCACTTGTCACAATCCATGGCGCCTTGATCGTAAGACGAACCTTTTCCAGTTGAAGGTATTTTTGCCGAAAAAAAGGAGACTGGTGCGACAAAAGTTTTTTCTCTCCAAGTATCCTGAGTTGTGGAATGGACGAGGAGTGACGATTGCAATTCTAGACACAGGCGTGGACCCGGGTGCGCCTGGACTGCAGGTAAAGAAGTTTTTGTGTTAAAGTTTCTGTTGTACTTGCCGAGTCATCAGGATACTCTGCCGTCTGCTACTGTGCTAGTGACGCGCTAGCACTAACGAGTGAAGGAATAATATTCCACGATTTGTACTGTTAACATACTTGCCTTTTCACACCCACAGAGTGCAGTTAAAATCACTTCTTTTCCCCCCTCCCTGGGTTTTCCCTTGGGAAAGAACGTCGGTTTCGTTGAACCTTGTTTAACCCGAGTTTGAACGCTACATTAAGAAAAGACAATTCGACGACTTAGTGGCTTACCCCGACACAACTCATACCGGGTTCGCGTCCACCGAAGCAAGCTAGGACATATTAACTTGTCTCCATTTTGCATTTCCAGCCGCCATAGGATGCAGTGGGATAACGCTGGGAATAGCCCGTGGCAGCAGGCAGGAAATATTGGATTCGATTCCCACGCCCACCACAGAGGGCATTTATTTTGTTGTTGGTGAATTTTTTTCCCCACAGGTTTTGGCTCATCACCCGACAGTGGTTGAAGAGTGCTTTGGGGGGGGGTGTGGGTGGTTTCTGGTTTCAAATGGTAAACTTAAGCCAGTATCCATAAGCAAGGGTTGGTTTGGGGCTTCCCTCTTGAGGTTTGTTAGCCTGGGTGTAGTGTGCTTGCTAAAGTGGGTGCTTTTTCCGTCATATGCGAGGTAATTGCGCTTTGGGGGATGAAAAGTGGCGACGACTTGGGTGTGGTGTTGTAACTAATGGTTTGTTTGGGCTTGCTTGTGGTCCGAATTCGAACTTTCGTTATGGTCAATGATTACATTGAATGGTTTAAAACAGAAAAAGAACTTTCCTCAGTAGCAGTCAGTGGGCTAGTTTTTAAAGAAGAAAAATATGATCTAATTTGTTGTAGGTGGTGTTGTGGCGTGAGAGTGGTTTTGAAGTAGCGTGTTGCTGCGTTGGTTGTTTGGGATTAGGGGGCCCAGGGTTGTGCTGGCGTCCCAAATAACCGTTGTACGGAAGGAACATGGGTTGAAAAAGTGAAAAGAAAAGCAACCACATCAACAGCCTAGTCAAGACCCTTATTGACAAAGTACAGGCTGCTATGCTTGAGTTGGCAGAATGGGTGGCAAATTGGAAAAATTCGGGTTGGTGGTACTTTCCCTTGCAATCATGTGACATCACAAAACCTGACACAACAGAGAACCAAAACGGCTGTGGGATGGAGCTTAGACTGGTGGCAATACGTTTATCCACAACAGAATGGACAGTTTTTTTTTCTTTGCCAGCACAAGTGCTAACAAAAAAAAAAAAACGAGCAAGAAACCTCAGGCCGTCCCGCACTTCAAGGTCAGTCCTCCCACCCACTTGCCCTGCCTAAAAGCTTGTCAGTGGTTCCCCACCTGGGGACCAGCATTCCCCGTCAACACAATTGGCCTTGAAAAATTTCATCCAACCGGCGTATCCACCAAAATCAATCTCATCTACCCACCCATCCCCAACCCTAGATGGACTAAGAAGTTGGCCCCACATCAAATTTGATGGACAACACACCGGAACCGATACACACAGTACTTGGACTATAGCCATAATTGTATAGTGACCGACCATCAGGGCACAGGTTAGCACTGTATCAATCACTTTCCTCCTTTTGGTGTCCCATGGTGAAAAACCAACAAAAAACAAAAAGCCATAATATTTATCTTGTAGGTACAGGCTATGACTTGCAGTGGTATATTATTTGACAATAGTGGTGAAACCCCCCCTGGAGGTAGGTTAAACAGTATTAAATCCGTCAACAAGGTGGGGCAGCTTTGTTGCTTGCTGATGAAATGAAAAGGAGACATGCACAATGTGTACATTTAGGTACTCTATTTTTCTTTCTAGGCCATACAAGTAAGTTATAATCATTTACAATCCTTACGAACTTTCATAGTGAATGAATTGATTCGTGAAGAATTGGCAAGATTTTAGTGGAGTGTGGCTTATCTTGCAAGTGTACTGTTGTTGCGTTAGGTTGATTGGAGCACATACTTAGGGCAGGGATCTGCCCAGGTCCCATCAGCAGCTGGGGTTAATTGTCAGCCCACCTAATCATATATAGTTTTTCCCCCCCCCCCCACCCTTCCCCCCAGTTTTTGGAAGTGAAATTAAAGCCTTTAATTAAACAATGGATCAAAACTCATTCATTTTAATCTCCCGCTGGTCCCGCCCCAATGAAATTGTAACTATAAGGTGTTGAGAATGAATAGCCTCTTCCTCCTCAAGGCATTAAGAGATTTTTTTTTTGTTTTGGTTTTGTGGGCAACTGATAGCTGGGTTGCTGGTGCACCTGGTGGGTTCTTTGTTCTCTGTTATCAATTCCGTGGGCGCAGCAAAAGACAGAAGATAGGTTACAAGTAAAAGTACTGAGTATAGTGTTAGGCTCCCTGTCATTTTTTGCATGGCAAACAAATTTTAAGGGAAGGTGCTTTGTTAGATTAAGGAAGTGACAAGCACGTTGGTCCTGCAATGCCCCCCAATCCCTGAAAGCACGAGGCCAGTAAATAAGTTAGGAAGTTAAGGACCAGCGGTTGAAACAAATTGGGGCGCTGAAAATTCTACTTATCTCTGAATACAAAAGAAGAAAGCTAGCTTGTGTCTCAATCGTATCTGTTGTCCAGTCTTTTCTTTTAAAAACATGAGCAACTAAGTTTTGCACAGAAATCGGTCACAAAATTCTTAACACATTCACCCACAACACACATACACGGCTTATGCCACCACTGGCACTCCGCACCCCCACCATGCAAAGCACCTTCAATCAATGCCATGCATTGAATACACATACAAACATAATTCACCCACCCCTTGTGCATCTGCATGTAACTCAAATAAGCAAATGCACACACACACAACACATGCACAACACACACACACACACACTGCACACACAATATGACAAATACACACAAACGTGAACATACATGGGAGAGAAATAGAAGGACAAGGATGGGCCCCCCCTAGGGAGGAAAAGGGAGAGAGTGAGAGGGGAGAAGAGAAGAGGGTAGTGAAGGAGAGAGAGAGAAGAGAGAGAGAGCGAGAGAGAGAGAAGAGAGAGAGAGAAAAAATAACAGACAAGACAACAGACCATTTGTCCATGGAGGGAATTGGCAGTTTTTTAGTTGTGGGGGGGTAAGATTCTGATTTGTGAGATTCATATCCAGTAAGAATAAAAAACCTGGGGTTTGTGTTTTTTTTTTTTAACCAGAAATTAATTCCCTGCTTAATCCAGAAGTTGAATCAGGACCCAGCAAGCTTATTTTTCCTTCAAGTTTTTCCACAGTCAGAATAAAAAAACCTGCATGTGTAAAACCGCCCTGGGTCGTGTTTCCAATTGCCAACCCGTGATTTGGTATTCTAGTCTCCTGAATTTTTTCCTTCTAGGGTTTAATTACTTGTCTGCCCCGTGGGTGGTGTGATTGTGTGGTTTTTGGTGTGTGGTGTGTGTGTTTGTTGGGGTGGGTGTGTGTGGGTTTTGCCTGTCTCTCCAACTTTATTTTTGTGGTGTTTTTTGTGCCGCCTCAGTGGCCACCACCCCCCTCTTGCCTCATCATCCTTCGTTCTCTGTGCTGTCTGCCATCATTCCTGTTCTTGGGGTCCCTCTCCTCTGGCCAAAATGCCTCTCATGTCGGGGTCTCATTTTTTCCCCTTCCTCTCCTGATCTTTTTCTGCCCCCTTCCCTCTCCCCCTTTCCCTCTCCCTTCCCCCCTTTCCTTCCCCCCCAATCCCATCATCCCACAGCAAAAGCATGCCTGGCCACCAAGCGCAGTCGACTAACAGGAAAGCATTCCAGGTTGGATTTATCTTGTAAAAATTTATTACTTTTTGGGCTGTGTTTTGTGCTGCCCACTAAAAACTAACGTTGTTCCCGTTAGTGGGGGGATTGTTGTTTAATTTGTGGTGTTAGGTTGGTTTATGCACTGTTATGCGGTGACCCAGCCCGATTGGCCGGCCCCAAGGTGACTCCGACTTGGGTGGAAAGGACGTGACCGGGTCAGGGGGATGTGGACACCTCACAGTGTAGAGGCGTCCAAAGGGAATGGAGAAAATCACAGGCCCTGTCCCTCGGCCTATAGCTGGAAGGTCAGGCGAAGACCCGAGAATCCGTTGTTCAGGTGAAATATCAACTGGATTCCAGCCTGGCTTATAAATTAATAGCACTTTGTGGGGTGTTGAAGTCTAATAAGAATAGTTTTTGGAAAAGCAAAACAAAAACGCAGAAAAAAAAAAAAAAAAAAAAAAAGGATGTGGAATTTAGAACAATTCCTGTCAAACAAAAAACAAAAAAATTTGTTTGTATAGAGTGTTGTGTTGATGTGTGTTGTGTGTGGTGGTGTTTTTTGTTGTATGTGTGGTTTGTGTTGTGTGGTGGTGTGGTTTGGGTGTTGTGTGTGTGTGTTGTGTTTAAGAAGAGGAACCCCCCCTTTTGTACCCCTTTTGTGTGAAGGGTTTTCTTCTTATGTGTGGGGGGCATATGTAATTTTTTTTTAACAGAAATAGGCGAATAATTCCTTTTTTTAATTTTTTCTTTTTTATTTTTTTTAGGTTGACAACCTCTTTATTGTTTTTGTCATTTTTTTTTCTTCATGTTCTTTAAAAACTTTGTTTTTTTTTTTCACCAACATTTTTTTGCTACACTAGATAAAATTCCCTTTCATATTTCATTCTTTTCCTTTCATCCCCATTCTTATTCTTTCTTTTTTCTTCCCTTTTACTCATACATTTTGCCTTTCAATTGCCTGGCAAACCTTTGCTAATGTCGCTCATTCCGTATAATCACCAAGTTTTTTTTATGAACTCCAGTCTTTCTTTTCACAACTCCCAAACAATCTATTCAACTCAATTTTTTCCTTTCTAGTTATTATTATCAGCATTGGCTTTTACTTAATTACATTGTGCTTCCCTCTAACACTATCAGTTTTGAAGGTTATTTTTAATTTTGAGTTTATCAACCGATCGCGCATGTAAATTCAATTTTGTTTTATCCCTTAGTCATCTCTCTGGTGGTGACAGCTGAATTTCCCCTACGGTCTGGAAACAACCCATTCAGGAAAGTTTCACAATTGGGGCCTGAAGTGCCAGCCTTTGAAAACCGTACCCCCAAAGGTGCTGATGGGCCCCGCATAAGAAGCAGCGCGTCGTGACCAGATTTTTTGTGGAGGACCCCCCCCCCCGCAACAACACAATCCGCGTCCGCTTCCTGGTCACAAGGCCCCACCCGCAAAGTTGGGAAGGAGTTTGAGCACGCCCCAAAAAAAAAATCCCAGCCTCCAGGTTGCAACCGCTTTTGGTAGGTAAGATGAAAATGTGGTTTTTTTTTTTTTTTTTTTTGGTTTTTTTTTTTTTTTTTTTGAGATGTGGTTTTTTTTTTTTTTTTTTTTTGTTTTTCCATTTGTTTGTATCATTTTGTCTGTTGTTTGTTTTTTTTCTTTTTTCAAATCTCTAGGAAATAGCCGTTTTTTTTTTTGTTTTTTTTTTTTTTTTTTTGACAGCATATTAGAGAACAATTTAGGAAGTGGTCCCCCCTGACTTTTTTTCAGGATCCTTCCGTCAGTGACTTAAGCAATTTCTTGAAGGGTTTTCTTGAAGTTGGCCTTTCGGAATACTTTTATAGTGCCCCTTGGAAGTGTGCCCTGGTGAAAAGTGAAGTTGATTGGAGCAAGTTTTAAAGTTTTTTTACCTTTTTCTGGTGGCAAAAAAAAACGTAAACTCAATTTATTTCAAGAAATTTATAAATAGAAATTGTATGAGGAAATTGTCCTCACTCCCCTATCATGCCTCGTTTCAAACTGGATTCCTTTCGCTGAAGTGGCCTGTAAGAAGCGCAGACAACAACCAAAAATTCCATTAAAGGCCCAATGCATTTTTTTTTTTTTTGTCGCTTAAATTGCCCTTTTTAAAATCTTTTGAAAAGTTCTTAAAAAAAAAAGTGGGGTAACTTTTTTTATATGCATGGAAATCCTGTAATATGAAAATGTTTTTTTTTTCTTTCCTTCCCCTTCTCCTCTCTTGAATGTGAAAATTGTTGAAAGTGTCCTGTCTGCGTTCAAGTTTTAGAGCCGCCATAATGTGTTCCGTGGTTCCCCCTGTCCTGCCGTCAGTAGTTTTTTAGCCCATCAAATATTGTTAATGTTTTTTGTATTTTTGATTTTTCTTTGTTTTTTTTTGTTTTCGCCTTTTTGTTTTTTTTTTTTTTTTTTTTTTTTTTTTTTTTTTTTTTTTTTTTTTCGTTTTCCTCTGCTCCTGTCCCTTTTCCTTTCGCTCCGTTTCGCCTTCCTTTCCTTTTCCTTCCCCCCCCTTCCTCTCCTCTGCCCGAAATTTTTTGAGTAAATAATGTTTCCTTATTTTTCATCCTCCCGCCCAAAATGCAGTTTTGCTATTTTCTTTTCTTTTTTTTTTTTCTTATTTTTTCTTTTTTTTTTATTTTTCTTTTGTTGCTATTTTCTTTCTTCATTTTTTTATTTTCTTTTCCCCTTTTATTTTTCCTTTATTTTTTTTCTGGGTTGCTATTTTCCTGTGCTATTTGCTAGTGTGGTATTTTCCCTTATGCGTGGTTGCTATTTTTTCTTCCCCTTCCACCATCCATGCAACCTAATAAAGAAAAAAAAGATTGTAACTGGGCGGTGTTTCTTCGTTTGCCTTTGTTTGTCATTCAGGAGGATCGACTGGCTCCGAGAGTAACTTCAGACCCAGGTTGAAAACCTCCCCTGTAACCCTGGAAAATAAAAAAGTCCAACAACAAAACGCCCTCCCTTGGGTGACCTTTTTGGCCCAACAAACCAACGACCTTGGTCCCTGTTTTTTTACTACGACTGTGTTGGGTCCCTTTCAATGAGGGAAAATACTTGGCATGTGTAGTTTTTCTTTTTTGGGTCAATTTTTCCCACCATTTTTCCACTAAAAGAGGTTCCTCTTTTTTTTTTGTTTTCTTTTTGTAGGCTGACAATAATTTTTAAAAATTTTATATTTATCCGCTTTTAAAATTTATTCTTAAATTCTTTCCATAAATCATGGTGAAAGGTATAGGGTGGGTTCATTGGTTGGAATTTTTCTTATTTTTTTTTCCGTTTCATTCATCCTAAAGAAAGAAATCTTTTTTTTTTTTTTTTTCCTTTTGAAATTTCTTTTTTCCAGATTATGTAAAAATATTGTACAGTTTCTTTCGTTTTCTGTCTTTGTAAAAAGTTCCTGAATGATTAAATTTAAAAAAAAAGAAATGTTTCTTTGCAGGTAAAAATAGTGAGTGGAATGAAAAGAGTATGATGGAAACTCTAGGTTTCTAAGCTTTGCTTGCCCTTAAAACCATGGTCCTTCACAACTTTTTCGTAGTGCTGTATTTTTTTTTTTTTTTTTTTACTTTTCCTCGTGCTAAAAGTAATTTTTACTGGATCCACACCTGTCCAGAAAAGGGTCTTCTCCCCTCCCCCTTCTCTGTTGAACAATTAATTTTTGAGAGTTGCAACTGTTGGCCATTGAATGGTGTCCATAATATCTTTTTAGATTTTTCTTTTTTCCTTTCCCGCCAGAGTCTGTTGGTTTTTATGAATGTTTTTTTTCCTTCCCCTTTATCTGTATGATTTTTGTTTTTTTCAACAGCGTTTTTTTTTACCGGGGTGGATCTTTTGGTTTTTGCCCGTTGGGCTCTAAAATTTGAAACAATTGGCACTGGATGCATGTTGCCAACAGATACCTTCAGTATTTGTTTTTTCTTCCCAGCACCACCAGTGCTGTGTTTGGCAGCGTGGCCTATTTATGAGGAGATTTGTGAGACAAACCAACCAATCTTCTTGAGCCGACAATGGTCCATTACCTCTCTCCCCCCAGCTGCCTCATACCCTGGTGGGGAGTTTCCTGGGTGTGGCAATTCCTTGAGCCATGTACAGACTGTGGTTGTTGCAGAAGGGAAAAACTAGGGTCGCAGAATCATTTTTTTTTTTTCAGGGGGCATATTGGTACAGGTAAACGTTTTAGAAAAGTTTTCAACCTCCTTTGAGAGTTCCCTGTTTGGTCCCCATAAACTGTTCCCACATTTTTTCTTTTTCACATTCTTTTCTTTTCCCCCTTTTTTTTTTTTTTTTTTGTTTTTTTTTTTTTTTTTTTTTTTTTTTTTTTTTTTTTTTTTTTTTGTTTTTTTTTTTTTTTTTTTTTTTTTTTTTTTTTTTTTTGGTTTTCTTTTGGGTTGTTGAGATTCTTTGCACTTTTTTTTAACTTTCATTGTTCAATTTTTTGCCAGAAATTTTTAGAGTATTTTGACTAATTTCTGAGAAAACAGGGGAAAAACAACCAAAGGCAGAAAAAAAGACAACCCTTTTAAAAAAAGAACCAAACAAGATAGCTTTTGGCTTTGCAGTTGGGGGCAAATAATGTTTGTTTTTCTCATGTGAACACCGTTTTTTCCTTTTCCTCCCAAAAGTGTACAGGGGTTTTAATTTTCCCTTTTAATGGGAACAGTACTCTCTGCCAATTTTTTTAATTTAAAAACACCTTATCATCATTCCTCACCTTCCATCCAAAACGCCATGAAAATCCTTCAGAGGATAGAACGAAAGGTCCTTCACCCTTCTTTTTTTCCACCCCTTTCTTTTTCCACCCTTTTTCCACCTCGCATCCCCATCTTTTTTTTCCACCCCCTCCCCCCCCTCCCCTTACCATTTTTTCTCATAAGGAAAAAATCTGAATTTTGCTTTTCAAACATTAGGAGCTATGGTATTTTTCCCGGGGAAGAATGTTTTTTTATAAGACAGAGAGGAGGTGGGTGTATATACTGCTTAATAAATTTCTCAGGATATAAATACTAATAAATACATTTACAACGCATTTTTTTTTAAAGCACCCACCTTGCCAAGGTTTCTAAGGTGCTGACAATCCACACTTCTGGTTGTACAAAAAACCAGGCCCCCTTGGCCCCTACCTCGGTATTGCCAACTGAAAGAGCTTGCCCCTGCCCTTGGGTGCCCTTCCGGCGCTTTCATTTTTCAGTAGTCCCATTTTTTCCTGTGTCCAAATCCAGGCCAATGTCCGTTCACGGGGTCTATTTCCCCTTTTTTCCCTTATATTTCCTCTCCATTCTTTCCTTTTTTTATTTCCTTTTTTCTCACAAAGGGTGGGGCCAATGCTATGTGGTAATGTGGTCCTCCGTACCCAAACGTCAAACCTGCCCTTTCCCTTTTTGAAAGTTGGTGGATGAAGAAATGTTAAACGCGTTGGGTGTGCAACATGTTTATTGCGTGCGTTCGCACCTCGGACCTGGGGGGTTATAGTCTCATTCTAAGGAGGTGGTAAAATGGGGACGGAGTCAGAACCAATGTTTACCTCCTATGGAAAAAAATCCCCTGTACTGAAAACAGCCTGGCGGTGATTTCAAACCAACCCCGCCAAAACCCCTGGATCAACCAAGATTTATTATACTCGTCCAAGTGCGGTACCCGCCTGAACCCCGTATTTTCCGCACTGGGTTTTTTATTCTGGTTTTACCAGGAAAAAAAAAAAAAGAAATGGAAGTTTGAATGTTTAATACCCACTAATACAGGAAAAGGGGGGAAAACCCCAAATGGAAAGAAGTAGGAAGGAGGTCATGTGGGTGGTTTGTCAAGGGGCCTGCCCAGGGCAACGACACCAGTGGAGAAGAAAGTGGATGACCCTGGGGAGAGGGGCCCTTCTGCCAATCAACTCCTGTGGCCAGTTTATTTTCCGAAAAGTGCAGAAGTTTGCAAGTTGCCCGCATCAGTAAACACAGGTAGGATTGCTGCAATCCCACTGGGTTGTTTTTTGCATTTGTCAGTCAGAATTGATTGGTGGGGGGGGAGGGGGAGGAGGGAGAATGATTTTGGTGGATGAACATAGATAGTTGATTAATGGCGAAGAGGGTGGATGATGATGATGTGATGAATGAAGATAGTCAAGTGCAGTGAACTTTTTTTTTTTAAAGTGCGGAGGTTTGTTGTCAGTTTCATAACCTCCACTCTTCTCTTTGTCCCAAACATATCTGCAACCCAGCGGAAAGACGGTCAGATGGCCCCTTTGGAAAGTGGAGCCAGAAGCATCGGGGTGACCTATAATGTCCTTTTTTTACTAATAATTGGCTTTTTTTTTTTTTTCTCACCACGCTCTAATGTGTCCCCCCCAATTCATTGCCTGTGGATTTTTCCTTTCTGCCTGTTTGATCAGGTTTTTTTGGTAATTTTCTCCCGCGCACGGGTGTCCCGCAGAATCCCAGTCAGTCTTTGGACATGCCTAAGGTAGAACACGGAAAAAGGTCCCCTATCCTCACCGTGGGTTTTGAAGTTGAGACCCATCGGCGACACGTACGTGTTGCCCTAAGGTGGCGCCGCTGTCGCAGTGCTAACAACAACAGGGATGCCAACAGGGGAGAGCTGAGTGCCGGAGGTGAGGACCAAAGGATTGATGTGCATTGGCATCCCTATGAAGGATTTTACAAGCAAAACGGCCCCCCATCAACAGACACTTGGCCTCTTAAACCTCTAGCCTGACAACCACCCCCAATACACCCCAACCACTCCCTTTATAATTTAGTTTAAAGTTTAATGCTGAAAAAAAGGGGAGGGGAGGTAAATCCCCAATCTGAATCTGCTGTAGAGGTGGAGGTATATTCCTGACAATAGCCCAAAGAATAGAAAAGCGGTTCTAGTATTGGGCGTTTTTTCCGGGCCGAAACCTCTTTTACCTTTTACCTCCCTTTTTGTTATTTAATTTGCAGTCCTGGCCTTATAAGTGCTGAAAAGAAGGGAGGGGAGTAAGCTGTCCGCTTCTGGAGGGGAGGGCCAAATCTTTGGTTGGTAGCCCAGAAAGAGAAAATGGTTTCCATTGTTGTGTTTCCGGCCGACTCTTTTAAACTTCCGCTTTGTAGTTGGGCATCCCCCTGCATTATAGTCCCCCCCCCCCCCTGATGTTTGTGCGACTTCCGGAACCATACTTTTTTGTTTTTGTTTTTAAAATGTGTTTAGGGTTTGTGGAAGTTTTATTTGTATGGAACCGTGAAAGGGCTTTGCATGCTTCACTGAAGGATTTTTTATAATTATTAAAATATATGGATTTTAAATGCTGCCCTGTTGTTAAATATAAGAAGAGGTCATCCTGGAGGGAAAAGCAGAAAAGGGCATAAGCTCCATGGCTTGTGCAAGAGGTTGTTCCCCCCCCATGAAAAGGGGCTTACAGGCCTTTTGTTTGTTTGGTCAGTCTTTTTTAAGTTTTGAGCGAAATGACTTGAAGATTTTGAAATTTGTAGTCTAAGGCAAGATTCAGTTGGTGGGTTTGGCTGTTCATTTAAGACCGTGAACCTTGAAATGCTTGTTGCAGCTTCTTTTTCCCTCTTTGTATTTCCTTTTTCTTTCTTTTGTTCTTCCCGTTCCCTTCTGCCCTTTCCCTTTCTTTCCCTCCCCTTTTCCTTCTTTCCCTTCCCCTTTCCCCCCCCCTGCCCCTGGCCTTTAACTTACCTTTTTTTTGTTTTTGTTCTGTGCCCCCCCCTGTTCCTGTTCTGTGACAGCCCTTCAGTCCCCTTCCCTGTCCCTCGCTCAGTCCTTCCCTGCTCTTTCCGTCTGTCCCATCCTCTTGAAGTTCCCTCTATTTTTTTTCTTTTCAGTTTTTCATGTGCTTTCCCCTCTCCCTCCAATTTCTCTCTCTCCCATCATTCCCTTGCTTCTTCCTAATCCCCCTCCCAATCTCACCATGCTCTCTCTCTGGTCTTTTCTACTCCTCTTCTTCCCCGCCCCCCTTTTCTCCCGCTTTTTCTCCCCTCTCTCTTTCTCTCCCTCTCTTTCTCGTCTCCTCCCCCTACTGTTCATACACTGCTCTCTCTTAGCACGCCTCCCTTTTCCCTCTTCTTCATCTGTGAACAACTGTCCTCTCCTCTCCCTCTCCTCCTCCTCCCTCCCCTTCCCTTTCCTTCTCTTCTGTTCTCCACTCTCTCAGCCCTGGTTTTCTTGGGTTTTTTCCCCTGTCTCCCTCAGTGCTCTCCTTTCCTGGCTCTGTCTTGTTCTGTAAAATGTCCCTGTCCCTCTTCTCTCAATTACCTCTCCTTTTTCTGTCTTTTTATTCTTGTTTGGCCTTCCAGTGTCCTTTTTTTTGGCACTATTATTAATCTCCTTTTGATCTATCTCGTTGTACACATACAAATACAACCACATGCACACACCAACACACAAACACACACCAACCAACACACAACACACACACACAACACGCCACACACACACACACACATCTGCACACTATTTTTTGTTTTATTCGAACTCTTTGATGCTGATGTTCTTGTAAGGTTTTTCAAGACAAATAAAACATGAACAAGAACAACACTTAAATACCTGAATAACAATAACGATGGTCACCAGGGGGGTGCCCATGGGTAAGCGGTGTTGGGGGCCCTGGCGGCTGGCTGTTCAGGGTTCGAATCCCCATCAAAGTGGTTGCTTGCGAATCCTTCATTTTGGTTTTTTTTTTCCCCATTGCACATTTTGTTTATCTTTATTTTTCTGAATGAAATAATGATTTACTCTCATTTTTTTGTAAATCAATCCCGATCCATAAAGTGGTTTGTGGCCGAGCATTAACATTTATGAAAATTCCCCCTTATTATTTATACATTAATTTTGTGTGCAGGCATGTCAGTTCGTGGAATGACAGTCCGTATGATGAATCAATGGGGTGTCCTTTTTTTTTTCCACAATATGATGAACTACTCTGTCCACCCATTCAACAGTGAAATGCAATGTGCTTTGAGAATCGTTTACAAATGGCTGGTGAGGAATTCTTCAGTAACAATCCCGCTTTTTCGCTTTTTTTTTTTTTTCTCTCTGTGGTGTTAAATTTGTTGTGTGTGTGGTGCCGCATGGTCCCCCCCCCCTGGCTAGTGTGTTTTGTGGTTGTGTTGTGTTTGTGGTGTGGTGTTGTGGTGGGTGGGTCTATGTTGTCCTGTGAGTGTGGGGTGTGGTGTGTTTTTGTTATGGGTTTTTTGTGTATGTGGTTTTTTTTTTTTATTTCCCCATCTTCCAATTTTTTTGTATTTAATATTTTTTAATATGCACAATTGGTAACATTTTACTATTTGAGGGACTGGTTCCCAGGGAAAATCCAACTGGCCAGACCGTTTTACCCTTGCTGTGGAATTCATGGTGGGTTTTTTTTTTTGTAGCACATGTCCTAAACCCAAAATGTTGACAAATCGACAACCGACAGGAAAGTAAAGATTGGGGGGAAAAACCCAAAAAATCGAAAACCAAGTTTTTTTCTTTGGTGGTAAATTTTGTCACTTGTTGAAATTTTAACAATTTCCTGGTTTATCTTGGTGGTGCGCCAAGTTGTGATCTTTTAATTAAACAGCAAGAATACATTCTTACATGTTCAAATCAACATCTGTTAGTGGTCCCCCCTTGCATCTCGAACATCAGCAGCTACACATGCCCTAAAAAAATCAACCAGCAAAAAACAACCAAAAGGACCCTGAACGTGGCAAGTCCTGTATAGAAAATCATGTTTCAAAAAGGAAAAAACATGAATTATAAATGCACAGTTAAAGTTAATGAAAATCAGGTTCAAAAGGACATGAATATATGAAAGTATGTATAATGAATCGTTTTTTTGATTGGGTTCCTCCCTCCCTTTTTTTTTTTTTGCAATAATTCGGAAGCGAACCCCCCACCCCCTCAACCCAGGCTTTTTTTACAAAATTTTTGGACGATTAAAAAAAAAAAGCTGAAAAATGACCCCTCCTTGTCCTCCCCTACTGTTTTAAAAAACTTTGAAGAGTTTGTTTTTTTTTCCCCATTTTTTTTTTTTGTAGAAAATTTTATGTCTTTCCTTGCCGAAAAGTTACACCAGATCAGGGTTAAACAGCTAAGTTTTTTATCTCGAGTTCCCCCCCCCCCCCCCCCCTTCCCCTAGCTTTTTCAGTTTTGTTGATTTTTTTTAGCAGAAAACTAAATGTGTTTATTGTTTTTGAAATAATCAGCATAGATTGAAGGAGAGAGAACACTTGAAAATGTGCTTTGTTTTTTTTTCTATGATTTTTGTTTTGTAATCATGATGGATACTTTTGGGGGCACACGTTACAGGTGGAAATATGCACAGACTGAATACAGAAAACCATGTGGGAATCCAGCGGTTTACAATGAAGAAATACAACAGTCCCAAATTAGGAAATTAACATTCCCAGATTCTTGGTTTGTTTTGTCGTACCCTGGCTCAAAGACTCCAGGAATCATCTAAAGCAGCCGAAGTATTTGAAACACTTGTTGGTTAAAAAACAAAACAGCATCAGCCGGGGGAATGAAAAACATTCGTTGTTGACTACTGGTTTTTTTGAATTACCCCCCCATGGGCAGCAACCACTCTGAACGTTTTTGGGGGACATTCCGCAGGAACATAAAATCACACTCGTTTTTGACCCCCAGACAAGGGCTCCGTAAACTATGCGATAAAGCCAAGTTCCTTCTGAACACTTTCGTTCAGAATTTTTCACAAAGCAACTACGCATTTTTTTTTTGGCCATTAACTTTTTTTCTTTTTTAAATTTTTCAATGTAATAGCAACATCAGCATGCAATTTCTCGTTCAAATTTGGTGTTGACAACGTGAATAGTTTACATGGTCAATTAAATTTTTTTTTTTTCAGATGTAAAAGATTCCATCCCACCAGCCTGGAAAATTCCACGCTTTCATGAGGTAGGTAACGATCCACTTATTGACGTTGAAGGTTTTTTTTCGCATAGGAATCAGTTTAAATTGTTAACAAAAACCAAACCCCCTAGTCCAACTTCTTCTGTGCATTTAATTAACATCGGCAAACAGACCCCTGGTATGGGTTGCCCTTTGGAAAAACAAGTTTTTTCTTTTCGCACCACCACGGTTGGGAAAAAATATCAACGATCTTGGGAAACTCCAAAGTCACGAGACTCTATCCTCCCCTGTTTTTTTTGGCAGCTCCCCTGATCTTGCCATATCAGAATCGTGAAGCACACCCTCCCCTACAAACCGTTTTTTTTGCCCTTTTTTTCAGGGTCAGCCATCACCCGTGCCTCAGCGTCCCATCGAACAACAAGAAAAAGGTTGGGTTTTTCAAGCAACTTGTTTTCACTGGTTTCCAACATTCCTTTGTCCCACAATCCCCAACTTTTCTCGCTTTTCGAATCGTCGCCCACCTCATTTTCATCAACAGAAAATTCAACACATAACGTCTCTTGTCCCATGGCAGTTGACATGGTACTAAGAATGTTTTCATTTGCGTGTTGGGTCCATTCTGGCAGGGTCCTCACGCACACAAAGTGGCCCTGCATCAGTGGCTGGGGCCTTTTCTCCCAACAAACCTGAGCTGCAACGGCAATCCGCTCCAGGGGCCCCGGTGGGGATTTGAGTCAAAATCCCGGAGACCACTCGTCCTGGGGCTTCTATGGAGAACAGGGTCAGCACTGGTTCAGAGGGTGAAGTAAGTGGTGGTGGTGTGTTGGTGTTGTCTGTTGTGTGTTGTTTGTTTGTGGTGGTGTGGTGTTGGTTTGGTGGTGTTGTGTGTGGTGTGTGGTGTGGTGTGTTGTTTGTTGTTTTGTTGTGTTTGTTTTTTTTTTGTTGTGTTGTTGTGGTGTTTTGGTGTGTTGTGTGTGTGGTGTGCATGGGTGGGCTCGTGCGCATGCTTTGTGGTGTGTGTGTTTGTGGTAAATATGTGTGTGTTTTGTATGGTTATGTTGGGTTGGTGGGTGCGTGGTATGTGCGCGCCTCTGGTGTGGTGGGTGTGGTTGGTGTGGTGTGTGTGTGGTGTTGGTGCAATTTGCACGGCATTTAATGAAGTATTTTTTTGTTTTTAAATGCACATGCCCTCTCAATTTGTTGGGTAGTTCTAAACGTGTGGTTTAGAACATTCCCAATCTACAGATGAAAGATGAATGCCATT
>JADBJO010020733.1:9197-19197 GCA_016801955.1 Conus betulinus
TAGCTCCTTTTCTTTCTTTTCATAATAATAGTAAAAAGCCCACGGCATGTTCTGAATTTGTGTTTGCATTATTATTATCAAATTTTTTATTCCAGTTTTCTTTATGAATTCTTTCATTGAGGAAATCCATCCACAGTATGTGACAAAATTTATAGTATAATATTATTAGCCTTGAATTCTTCAAAGTTCATAAATTGTCCATTTTCCTTTTCAGAAAATGTTTTATTGCATACTTTCCTTTCTCAATTAATTTCTTTTTGTTTAATTATGTCATTTCCTGTTTTTATCTTGTCGTTATAAAAAACAGGTTCAGCTAGAAGTTCATTTAATATTTGTGGTGTCACACAAAGAGAGAATTGCCTATAGGCTATAAAGGTGTGTCTCCAGAACAAATTAGAGCTCATATATCATGTACCAAATGCTGGTCCATAATTTTCGATTTTTTTCGCTGAATGGATACATTTTATTTTTCACACTTTTTTATTATTAAGTTTCGTTACCGAACAGTGGTGTCGTGTTCGTAATTTTAGCAAGTCAGAGTCAGTTATCATGATATTTGTCACTTATTTATTTAAAGTTTCATTACCTGCAAATTTATACTGAAAACTTGCAGTTTGAGAGGAATCAGATTTTTTGGACCCTACCATGAATCCTAGAAAGACGCACAGTGGCATACTATGTGAAACGGTATATATATATATATATATATATATATATATATATATATATATATATATATATATATATATATATGTGTGTGTGTGTGTGTGTGTGTGTGTGTGTGTGTGTGTGTGTGTGGGTGTGTATAATTGAGAGAGTAAAACATACATGTCTGCAATGGTAGATAATTCTGCCTAACAGTATATGCTTGAGTGGGTGAATGGGGGGATTAATAAATGCTACTCAAAATGAGCCTTCAGCAAGCTTATAATCTCCAAGGAGGAGACAATCTCCAATGGGGAGGAAACTCACTAACATATAACTCCTGGTCAGATACCGGTATTTCGAAACCTGATTGTTTCTCCTCAACAAACAAACATTCTACGGTATTTCACACCAGCCTTTTTTTTCTGCGATAGCATTCTTCTTAAATCCTTCTTAAAAAAAAAGGCAGCAGAGGAGTCACGTTAACATTTTCCGCGTTCACTGAGGGTAACGATGGCTACAGAATGGATTCTGAATTGAAGGGGAGACAATATGGGATATGATAGTAATGATGATGATGATGATGATGATGATGATAATAATAATAATAATAAATAATAATAATAATAATAATAATCAATAATGATGTTAATAATAATAATGAGATAATAATAATAATACTGATGAATAATAATAATAATAATATAATAATAATAATAATGTCATTGATAATAATAATGAGAATAATAATAACCACCACAACATCAACAATGATCATGATTTAATGATGATAATGATGTCATGATAATGATGATGATAACTACAATAATAACCACAACATCAACAATAATCATGATTATAATAATAATGATGATGATGATGAATATGATGATAATAATGGTTTATGTTGATCAAGATGGATGGAAAGGAAATAAACAAACAAATGGTGAAAATCTGAGAGTACCATGGAAATAGAAACGAAAGAGGGAAAATGGAGAGGACAAAAAAAAAAGGACGGTCTATGTCATGATTGGATGAATTTGAGGTCAAGAAGGAGTGCAAGAAGGATGTGCTGTGTTTCATTCCTCTGATGTATATCGACACTATTGATGTTGATCACTGGATTTTGTCCATATGCATACCCATTATTATTATTATTATTATTATTATTATTATTATATATTATTATTATTTATTATTATTATTATTATTATTATTATTATTTTGTATGTATGCATTAGATTATATAAAATACAAATTGTGCAAGTGTATCATCATCATCATCATCATCATCATCATCATCATCATCATAGTAGTAGTAGTAGTAGTAGTAGTAGTAGTAGTAGTAGTAGTAGTAGTAGCAACAGCAGTGTTGTTGTTGTTGTTGTTGTTGTTGTTGTTGTTGTTGTTCTTTTCTTCTTCTTCTTCTCTTCTTCTTCTTCTTCTTCTTCTTCTTCTATCATCATTGTTATTGTTATCATTTTATTTTTGTTTATGTTATTGTTATAGGTATTTACCATTATTATTATCATTATTATTTTTTAATTTTATTATTTTTTTTTTGTATTATGTTGTGTAGTTCTTCTTATCATCATCATCGTCGTCATCATCATCATCACCATTATTATCATCACCATCGTCATCATTACTACTACTACTACTACTGCTACTACTACTACTACTACTACTACTACTATTACTACTACTACTACTATTTTATTATTATTATTATTATTATTATTATTATTATTATTATTATTATTATTATTATTATTATTATGAGTAGTAGTACTATTATTGTTGTTGTTGCTATTATACTATCACCATTGCTGTCATCATTATTATGATCATTACCAATATTATCATAATCATCATTATCGTATTACTATTATTATTTTATTTTTTATTTGTCGTCATTAATGTTGTCGTCGTCGTCGTCGTCGTCGTTGCTGTTCTTGTTATTGTTGTTGTTATGATCATTACATCAAACATTACTTTCGTCATTATATTATTATTATTGTCATGTGCACAGGACGTATGAAGGTGCCGTGTGCACATGTTGTTTTGTGTTTTAAGATTGAACGTCAGCAGTACTGGGGTATTGAGAGAAAGAAGATCATGTGATTGCACGGCGTTGTTCCATTGGTAGTGGCCAGGGTGAATACTGCTTAGGAGCGCTGCGCGCGTTATTTGACTAAGCTAGAAAATTGTATAATCACTTGCCCTACGCCAGCCGGGGGAGTCGCATAGTCTGTTTATTTACGGCGATTGCAGACCGATGCAAGGCTGATGCATCATTGAGGTATTTTCGTCATTATGTTTAACTAGAGAGAAGTGAAATCTTTGGGGGAAAATTAAAAGAAAACATTTGTATTCAAAAGAAAAGAATAAGAACCAGTGTGGTCACACCTGTAGCATTTCTTCAAAAAAGAATGGGGAAAAGAAAGGAAAAGTAATATTTAAAGTAAAAAACTTGTAAGAAAAGGTTACTGTTTACATCTTCATGTTGAAGTGAGTCTCCTTAGTTATTGTAGAACTGCACGCGATTCCGAATGTGTTGACAGGCTGCCTGTCTCGCGCCAAGCACGGGTGCGAGTGTCTGGAGGTGGTGTAGGTGCAGGACCTGACCCCGGCCTGGGATGGGTGGCGGACCTCGCCCGCAGTACCCTTCCTCGCGGAGGAGGATTCCAGCCAGACAGCGCCCCTTTGGGCCTGAGAGGGCGGTTTTTGGTGGTATTATTGGGGACTGAAAAACTGCAGGAAGACTGTCTGGGGCATTCTCCTGTGTTGATGAAGAATGACTCTGGCGCATTTCCCACATTCGGCTGAAGAATGACTCTGGCGCATTCCCCCATGATGTTTTTTTTTTTTTTTTTTTTTTTTTTTTTTTTTTTTGCTGTCCAACCTCTGCGCCACCTCAGAGGCAGTGCATCCACGCCACTCACTCCGACGCCCCGTCCACACCCACAGCCCGGTCGGCCCCGCCGCAGTCCCGGCACCGCAATCCACAGGGAGCAGTCAATGTCGAGTCGTCAAGAGGCAACCCACCAGAGGAGACACTGCACTGCTGCCGAGTCACTTCAGTGGTGTTCAGTGGCGCGTGTTCTGATCTAACATACGCAGGACACCACCTACTAAGCCCCCCTACTGACGATAATAATAATAATAATAATAATAATAATAATAATAATAATAATAATAATAATAACGACAATATAATTGCTTAGTCGCGGAGCCGGCGCGAGTGAGCTCTCCCTCCAGAGGGCGCCACCGCGTCCGTCCAACGACAGCCCCCATGGACTCGCCGATACTGGTGACCCCAACGGAACCAAACCAAGGCCACAGACGTGGGAGGGGACATCGAAACTGAGGTCACCATGAGAGCAGGGCATGAAGGGCCACAGAAATTGAGACTTTTTTTTTTTTTAATGCTGATCGATGACAATGAGGATGATTAAGATGATGCTACGGATTTCCATTTCGGTCTGGACTACATGACAGGGCTGTACTCTATGCTTCCTTCCATAGTATATCCCGGCGTCAACCAGGCCCGAGAGATACAGGCACCTGCAGTGTTGGTCAGGAAATTTGAGCAACACTCTCATAAAAGCATCCATTAAGTGGATGAAACTCGACTGTGTGGTCCCAGTCTTCCCAACTGAGCCCGCAGCAAACTCAACTCTGGGTAGGAGCTGGTCGGGGCAGAAAAACCCACATGACTTCTGATGGTATTTGAACCCACGACGACCTCCCAGCGGGAGTCCGCGATGCTAACCACTTCGCCACGGCGGCTGGTTGTTATGATTCCATTACATAACATCAACTGTCGTGAATCGTGGTTTGATCGATCTTTTGTGCTGATATTACTAGGTACTAGTTTATATGTAATGAATACGGTGATAATGGCCCGATGTTTTATGAATGTTTCGATTGAAGGGGAAACAGTACCAGGTGTTACCTCCTTGGTGGAGAGGAGGTGTGTTTGTGTTGTTTCGTGTTGCCTCCCCATTGAAGAGGAGGTGTGGATAAGTTAACTTTTGAATTTGAGAATTGTATGTACTAATTATATTTGTTCTCCGTAGGAGGAGGGGAAGGAAAAAAAAAAAAAACAACTTTTCGGTGTGTTGTGCATTTATTTAATGAGCCTTGGGTGAAAGGAGTGATTGCGCGCGTTTGCGGAATTTGCTTTGGCGGTGGTGCGTGCGTGTGTGGCACGACTCTGGGAAGCATGACAATTATTATTATTATTATTATATTATTATTATTATTTATTATTATTATTATTATTATTATTATTATTATTATTATGTTATAATTCCTATCACCATCATCATCATCATCATCATTATTATTATCATCATCATTATTATTGTCATCGTCGTATTCGTCATCATCATCATCATATCATCATCATCATCATCATCATCATCATCATCATCATCATCATCATCACGATGATGCATCATCATCATCATCATCATCATCATCAGGTTGATCATGTTGTACTGATGATTGATGTTATTGTTGATGCTATTGTTGTTGTTGCTGCTGCTAAGGCTGGTTGTTGTTGTTGTTGTTGTTGTTGTGTGTTGTGCTGCTGCTGCTGCTGCTTCTGCAGCTGTGTATGTTGCTGTGGGAGTTGTTGTTACTTTCGTTGTTGTTATTACTATTATCATCAATGTCGTTGATGTTATTGTAATCATTATCCTCCTCCTCCTCCTCCTCATCATCATCATTATAATCGTCGTCGTCATCAGGAGGCAGTATTAGCAGTAACAGTGATTGTTGTAGTAGAAGCATCAGCAGTAATATTTAAATTAGCCTTTCTCCTCCGCTTCATTTTTTTTTTTATTGTATGTGACTTTTAAAAGTAAAATCATTCCTGATCTTAACTATCGATGAGATGGAGAGAGATTGAGAGGCGGAGAGATCGAGACGGAGAGAGAGAGACCCTGAGATGAGCGAGAGAGAGAAGGAGAGAGGATGATGTGTGTGATTATCAGAGGAGCGAGAGTGCATCAGGAGGAGAGGAGTAGCGAGATAGAGAGGCAGAGAGAGAGAGAGAGATCTGATCAGAGATTAGCAAGAGAGAGAGAGTTGAAATAATGTGCGTGAGAGATAGAGAGAGAAGAAGAGGCAGAGAGTGAGAGGAGAGAGAGAGAGAGAGAGAGAGAGAGATGAGAGAGAGAGAGAGAGAGAGAGACCATGGAGAGGGAGAGAGGAAGAGAGAGATGATGGAGAGCCAGAGAGGAAACAGAGAGAGAGAGAGAGACGAGAGAGAGGAGGAGGAGAGAGAGAGCTCTAGACTGAGGAGAGAGAGGAGTAGAGGAGGAGAGAGAGAGCGGAGAGAGAGGAGAGGGAGAGATTGTTTTTGAAGGGGATGGAGCCACAATTGTGTGCACTCAGTAAAGATCCAGTAAAGAGAGATGCATCAGGTGTCTGGATCTGATCCGCATTAGCAACATCAGTGAAATAATGTTGTGATTATATAAACAGAGATAGAGAGAGAGGAGAGAGAGGAGAGAGAGAGAGAGAGAGGATCAAAAGCCACACAACTGCTGAGTTACTACATACCTGACTGCCAGAACCAAGTATCTCAATTTTCGGAGAGTTTACAGGGGACGATTTCTAAACTTTCAGCTGCTGCAGCATGAAAACAAATTAAGTGAGCGCCTCAAAACTTTTAAATTAGGCAAATCAATATCATTTCTGCTGAAAGCGTTTTTTTTGAACTTGCATTTATCTCTTGGGCTACGTGTAAACAATACAGTTCAAAACACGCATAAGATGCTTGGTTTTGGACGGCTGAAAGTGTCATGATCAAGGGACAACCAGAAGTTAGTATCTGAAACTACGAGGTTTTGCCAAACCCGCACTGAAAGAATTTCCACCAGCCGAGACAACAAGAACAAAGTGACCGATGATACATGGTTCTTACAATCTCAAAGCGCCATGAGCTAGGACAACCAGAAACAAGTATCTCAAAGTACCGGGTTTTGGGGAAAATTTTGTACAGAAAGTATTTCCTCAGAATGTGTGCAGAATATCTCCCATCCCACGCTAGCCTCGTTTCCATTTCTATTGTAAACAGTATTAGTGTTGACCGACTTTCTGTGCGTTGGATGACTTCTGGATGTATTCAAAGTGGAAATAACCCGTTTTTACTTCTGGTTCCTGAGGATTATGGGCATTCTTATTTTGTTATCGTTGTTCTTTATCGTTTCCGAAATCTTGTGAGTGTGGTTAAGTGTATATGATTTGAGGTGAGTGATTCATCAGTTTTCTACAATGGCGTCAATGACGTTCCAGACGTTGACGTTGCACTGCGAGAAGGTAAACTGTGTGTGTCGAGTTTGTGGAGAACGAGTGTTAAGACAGGGAACAGATAAGCATAATTATTATTGCACAGATGTGTAAAAAGTATGCCAAAGAACTATTGCAGTGTTACAACTTAAACATTTTGAATGATGAAGAGGGCAAGCAGTGTACAGCCATTTTGTATGAAATGTTACAAAAAATAAAAATAAATAAATAAATAAACAAATAAATAAATAAATATAAAAACCACACACACCTCATAGGGCTAAAAAAAAAAAGGCTACCAAGAGCTTTCTGACTTCAAAACTATGATCGATCATGTTACACTTGATATTCAGAAAATGTCCGAAATCTGGACAGCTTTCAATCCACGGCTGTCATTCAGTCAATGCAAAGCGAATAGTCACTTTGAATCACAAACCAGAGGTGGTCATTCCCTCCCCCCCCCCCCCCCTCCCCCAAAGCAAGAATAGGAGCCGTGAAAAGATCTGCACTTCTGCAGACTTTTGATCAGGTGGAGTTGCTACTTGATGAAAGTGTGTCGACGTCATTTTGTCAGTCGACGTCAACCCCAGTTAAACAACACGAAACTTTCTGCACACAAACATTGCACAATCACACCTAAAACGCCACATGTCACTGATGTAACTCTATCACCTTTCCGACATCGGAAGAATCCAATGCTCTATTTAGGCTCGGATGATGAGGATATTGATAAACCGCTCACTGATGAAGAAGAAAAAATTACTGACACGTTTGGTACGAAGGAAGCTGTGAGAGTCACGTGACCATTTAACAGTTAGGTGCAAGACAAGAGGTCAGCCAGTTGTGTTGAAAAGGATCGGACAGCCCCACAAGTCATCTGTTTTCGCATCATCTCCTCTCAAAAAGAAAATATCTCACATGATACAGATCGGCATGAATATATTTCAGGAAGCAGTAGGTAGGATGTGATCAAACAACATGGTTAAGAAATCAAAAGAACTGCTCGCACCCACAGGTAAAGGATTCTTGATGCTGCTGGATGTGGCCCTGTGAGAGTAACCAAAAAGCAAAGGGTCCGCACTTAAAACTAGTCTGAGGTTACGCTGGACAAAATACATACAGCAGAAGAGATTTCTCAGAAGTATAGGTTTGAAATTTGAGTGTGAAAAAAGAAAGACAGACAACAACAGAAAGAAGCTATGTTTGGAGAAATTGAAATAGTGCAGACAAAATTATTTTGTGTCGATGAGAATGGCAGACAAAAAAGAAAATAAAACAATAGGACAAATCAAAGACATTCCAAAGCTGGTGGAAAACCTGTTGCAGCTGTATAAAAGAGAGAACAGACTGACATGGCATGACAATACAATCTCACAGGATGAGATCTGGGTACAGATAGCAGAGGACCTTGGGGGTGGGAAATTTCAACTGATGCTTCAAATTGCTAATCTCCACAATCCAAACTCCAAACACAACACCTGTCTCCCACAGGGAACAGTCAATGTCAAGTCGTCAAGAGGCAACCTGCCGGAGGAGGAGACACTGCACTGCTGCCGAGTCACTTCGGTGGTGTTCAGTGGCGCCTGTTCTGATCTAACATACGCAGGACACCACCTACTAAGCCCCCTACTGACGACAATAATTGCTTAGTCGCGGAGCCGGCGTGAGTGAGCTCTCCCTCCGGAGGGCGCCACCACGTCCGTCCAGCGACAGCCCCCATGGACTCGCCGATACCCGGTGACCCCGACGGAACCAAACCAAAGGCCACAGACGTGGAGAGGACATCGAAATTGAGGTCACCATGAGAGCAGGGCATGAAGGGCCACAGAAATTGAGACTTTTTTTTTTTTTAATGCTGATCGATGAGAATGAGGATGATTAAGATGATGCTACGGATTTCCATTTCGGTCTGAGACTACATGACAGGGCTGTACTCTACGCTTTCCTTCATAATATATCCCGGCGTCAACCAGGCCCGAGAGATACAGGCACCTGCAGTGTTGGTCAAGAAATTTGAGCAACACTCTCAGAAACGCATCCATTAAGTGGATGAAAACTCGACTGTGTGGTCCCAGTCTTCCCAACTGAGTCCGCAGCAACTCAACTCTGGGTAGGAGCCGGTCGGGGCAGAAAAACCCACATGACTTCTGATGGGATTCGAACCCACAATCTCCCAGCCGGGAGTCCGCGACGCTAACCACTTCCAGGTGCTAAGGGGATACACCACTGTCTATACTGCACAGCATCAAAAAGCCAACTAACACACTCTGCCTCGTTGTAATGAAGCCAACATTACACATCGCAGTTTACAGGGTATCAGGAGAGATCACAAAAAATACAAAAGTGTCATCACAAAGCCCATCAGTAGCACACCTCCCTCCCCCCTCCCCCCCCCCCCCCCCCCCCCCCCCCCCCCCCCCCCCCCCCCCCCCCCCCCCCCCCCCCCCCCCCCCCCCCCCCCCCCCCCCCCCCCCCCCCCCCCCCCCCCCCCCCCCCCTCCCGTCTGCACATTCTTCTGGGAGTGGTAGAAAAGCACCATGACCTTCTGGAAGGCGAGTGTCATTTCTCTGGACAAAGAAATTGCAGAATCAATTGCAGCTGAGGGGGGGAAAAAAAAAAACACGTAGAGGCAGTCGGCTTTTCTGACTTTGTTGACAAGTTGAAACAGATTGAATCTTTAGAGGAAGAAAAAAAAAAGAAAACTAGAAGCAAGACTGGTATTTAATGAGCCTGAAGATGACAGAACACCTCTGAGTGTTTTCCAGCAAGAACAACAAGAACTGATGGAGCAGGTACGTAAGAAAGAAGAAGAAATAGGAGACAGAAGAAAATCACAGTTTGATCTTCCACGCTGGTCTGGTCCTGTCACACAGCATTTAGATGTTTCCCTGGATCAGCAAAAAAAAAAAAATCCACAACCAGTCCTAGCATGGCAAGTCCTTCATAGGCAACCACTGCAACAAATATTTGAAGCCAGAGACAATTAAACATGTCTGTGAAAGTGTTGTCAGCAAAACAGCTGAGCTGACCCAGAAGAAAGCTACCTTTTGTC
>JADBJO010020733.1:24197-30820 GCA_016801955.1 Conus betulinus
GAAGGCTGGCATTTGCAACCTTTTGCATACAGTAAAATGAGTTTATGGTCAGACAACACTGTGACTTACAACATGGAGCATTTCCAATCAGGACATTATCACTTTAAACACACACCTACAAGACAAGCCAGGGGTTTTGAGCTGTCTTCAATGATACTAGAGGTACATAGTCATTATTTAGGTGTTCTGTGTGAAATCAAATCAAAGGAATCCATTATATTTCCTGCACGTGTTGTACTAAATGAATTACTTTTAACTTCGTCTATCTTAACAAAGAGTCGACAGGTTTTACATATCAGCACTGATAATCACCTCACTCACCAGTTTTTGTCGTCTGATTGCACTCATAATTTTGGAAGAACAACGAATTTACAGTGTCGTGGGTTGATGAAAATTGATCTTAGACACAATAGCTCAGTGTTCCATCTTAGGGAGATCGCTGAGATCATGTTCATATGTGATAACAATGACAGGACAGTGCATCACACTCTGGTATGTGACTTTAAAGAGGACTGTCCAGATGCAAGTGACGAGTCATTCTGTGACCATCCTGCATGTTCTGGTTTTCTGTGTTTAAATGGTCAGTGCGTGTTAGACAGTCAACGTTGTAATGAATATTCTAATTGTTTGGATGACTCTGACGAGAAGCGGTGTTATGTTTTTGACACTCCTCACTTCTCTTTTAATGTGAAAGAAAAAAGCTTACATATTAACTTAGATGGCACCGGTTACTTCATTAAGCAAATCATTAAAGATGACGAGCCATGTCCCAGCGACACACTATCGCTGCACAGCATATTGGTTGTACTGTCTCCCTGTCTACACTCACTGTAATGGATTGTCTGACTGTGTTTATGGAGAAGACGAACAAGACTGTGAGAGGGAGACCTGCCCTGGGTTCTATCAGTGCCGAAATTCCACAGTGTGTGTGCATGGAGATCATCTGTGTGATGGCTGGGGGCAGTGTCCACAGTGGGATGATGAACTGATGTGTGACATGATGACCTGTCCTGAAGGCTGCCTGTGTCAAGGTCATTCTTTCTTGTGCAGCACAACATTTCTGCCTGACCGTTTCCCTGAACTTCGTTACTTAGATGCCACAGGTACAGGAATGTCATTAACAGATTTTGAGATAAATGTGTATTTGACGTGTTTAGTTCTGTCTGACTGCTCCCTATTTAATATATCACGTATAAAGCTTACCAATTTGCAATACATTGACCTTTCCAATAACCACTTGAAGACTCTTATTGTGGATCATGTTCTTCAGCTTCCACATCTGAAGACCCTCTTCTTAGCAAACAATCCGCTTAGTCATATCACAAATAACGGGGGAAGCATGTACATTATGCGCTGAGACGAGCTAGTTTTTCTAAAACGCATGCCAACATTATCGACACCTTATTGTCTGTATACTTTTATCATGCAGAATTGTTGAACATCTCTCTGTCTTCCATGAGAAATATCAAAATGTACAGGTTTTAGAAATGTTCCACAATTGACCAAGTAGATTTAAGATGGAATCCAATGAAAGCTTTCCGTTGGATTTATTGTCAAAGGCGGAGCACTTAAAAGTCATCTTTTCCTCAGACTATAGGTTTTGCTGTGAAAATCTATTTCCTCCACACTCAAGCAGCCTGAAATGTGTAGCGCCTCACACCTTCCTCGGTCCTGTAGAACCCTGCTGCCATCAGAGTTGTATAAAACCTTCTTTCCGGTTAACTGGCATGACCGCCATTATAGGGAATTCATTGTGCTTCTTAGCTTTATTTGCAGTAATCAAACTGTATGAGAGGAATTTTGTAGCAGCTGTTGGGCATTTGCAGTTCGCTTATATCTGTATGGGATGTCATGTTGGAAGTATAATTGTAGCAGACAGCATGTTGCATGGAAATTACATCCAGTCAGAAAAATATTGGGTCAATAGCGTTATCTGTAAGGTGAGTGGCTTTTTATGGTTTGTATCTATTGAAATGTCCGCTTTCATTATCATGTTGATCTGTGTGAACCATTTCATTCTTTTTTACTATCCTGGTGAATCACGAAGACTGAGTAAAGCGTTCACAGTTGTAACTCTTTATGCAGCATGGGTTGTGGGAATCATGCTATCAGGGATACCGTTTCTCCCTGGTTTGTCACAATGGGGTCTGCAGGGTCAATCAGGTCTCTGTCGTTTGGCTCTATTCACTCGCTATAATGATTTCCACACGTTCAAGTGGTTTACTGCCGTTGTGATCATGAATTGCACGTTCTCTGTGATAATAGTGAGTTTCCTTGTCGCCATCCACAGACGAATTCCAAGTATAGAATTCAGCTCAATGTCTCTGTAAAGTCACTATATCATTCCACCCAGTTGATGACAAAGATTGCTAATGCAAACTCCGGTTCCTGGTTGACATTAGGTCTCATTATGATCATGACTTCATCTGGCGTCATTGTTTTAGACACAATCCGTGAGGCGATGATTGTGTTCGTGATTCCACTGAGCTCTGCTCTGTACCCTTTTCTGTTTGCGTGGACTGTGGCAGCGGAACAAAGGGGACAAGCAAAAGAAAAGAAAATATTAAAACTGCTAAAATCACGGTTAAAAATTCAGCCATATAAAAGAAGTACAATAAATGATATGTAGGCGCCATCGTTGAGTACAAAAAGAAACAGAATCAGGACTATTCTTCTGTGATGATTGTGGATGAAGAAAAGCAGACAACGTTATTCCCAGGCTTTTGTGTGCGTCGTATACTTAGATACAAGGCACAGAAAACCAAGGAGGAAGATTCGTCAATGATGTTCATCAAGTAGCACTCATATACACACATAAGTAGATGATAGAGAGCATACTATTATCTATACGTGTAATTTCTCTCTCTCTCTCTCTCTCTCTCTCTCTCTCTCTCTCTCTCTCTCTCTCTCTTGGGGGTCATGACCTGAACCTGAAAAGTTTGAGTGGCATGTTATGCGTCCCACTAATTCTTCCTACCTGTCGGAGAAAGAACCACTCTACGTCGCCACTCTCAATCAGTTGCTTCATTCTGAGCCACGCCATCCACTCTGCTCGCTTCTGGAGCGAAATGCCAACTCTTTGTTTTACCAGTCTACATTTCACTTGTGATGAAGAGGGCCAAGGAGAAGAAAGCCGCATAAGCCACCATGTCTATATTTTGGAGCAGATTGGACAGTGTCACCTTCAGCCTGCTCCTTACCTGGTTGTCTGGGGCAGTTTGCTGATGAGGTGTGGTCACTTTGTGAGCAGAAGCCTGGACCCAATGACAACCCAAGGCAGGCAAAACTGGGCAGCAGTAGATAGACGAGCATGGGCAGGGCCACGACATCCCAGGACAGCAGGCAGTCTACTCCTCCACCTTCCCAGCAGCCTGCTCCTTTTGATGTCATGGAGATGCTTCTGTCCATGGAAGTCCAGAATGCCACAACTGACAGTAAGCTCGACGAGGTGGAATGGTGTGTGAAATGACTAAGAGAGCAATCGGCTGAATTGCAAAATAATGTGATGGACTTAAACGATAAAGTGGATAATCTGGGGTGGAGGGGGGGGACCTTGTTTGGCTTTTGATTGAAAGTGACAGCACACTTTGCACTGACTGAAAGACAGCTGTGGATCGAAAGTTGTGTCGAGATTTGTGATATGTTCTGAATATTAAGTGCAGCATAGTCGATCATAGAGTTGAGGTCAGAAAGTTTGGTGGCGTATTTTACACCCATGAGTTTTCTGTAACATTTCATACAAATGGCTGTAGACTGTTTGTCCTATTAATTATTCAAAATGTCTGAATTGTAGCAAAGGGATAACTCAGTGGCATACTTTTCACTCAATCTTTCACAATTAAAGAGCTTATCTAATTCCTGTCTTAACACACGCTCCCCACAATCTCAACACACAGAATTAATTCATTCACAGTGTGCTGTGAACAAGCGTTCTATATGCAATGACGCCATTGATGAATCAACTGATGAATCACTTTACCCCAAACCATGTGCACAAAATCACACTTCAACAGTTCTCACCACTATATAAAACACACATAACTAAACTATGAGTTCACATCACCCTCAGGAACCTGAAACGAAATGATTTGGTTTTTTTTTTTTTACACTTTTGTTACATTCAGAGGTAGGTAAAAACACACACACATTTGGCCGAGCACTGTTTGTTCTATTCAACCTGGAACACTACGTTACAAAAACCTTTTTGTGTGGAAAATGCTACACACTGCCTAGCTGCTCACGCCATCTGGTTAAGATTATCACAAAATTAAGGCTGAACACATGGGAATTTTTCTCCTGAAGTTGTGTGTGTCTGTGGAAAATTCATCTTTGTGCATCGCCTTCTATTAGATTGTCCAGTTTTAACTAAAATGTATAAGGCGAAAGGTATCAATCTTGACAAATATGAAAATGAGAGTCAAGTTCAGTCTGACACATGCATAATTGAGTTTGCCGCCACTTTAGCCAGTTCTGATGTAGCTAGACTATTATGAGGGTCCTTTACTGATATGCTGTTTTCCTTTTCATAAGTGTATGCAGATGTATGTCTTGACATGACTTTAAGTGATTTTTTTTTCGTCTAATATCATCTGCCGGATGGAAAGACGTAAATATAAACCACCACCACTGTTTGTTCTAATACTTCTAAAAGAAGACGTGGCTAGGTTGGGATGGCAGAATTCGGTCACGGTCAGTGCCAGATGTGGCTGCTTTGCCCTTTTACTGAGAGTCTAGCGCAGGACAGAAAAAAGACATCCGTGTGTACTTTCGCTTGTAGGTGTGCAGCAAGATAATATTTGTGAACTGTTACATGTGAAAGGACAATTTATCCCGTGGGCCTATCACTGTGTGTGCAGCAAGATAGCCTTAACTAACTTTTACGTACGTAAGGACACCTACTCCCGTGAACCTGACGCCGCTCGTGCTAGAAGTCATCATCTAGGAACTGTTACGTGCGTAAGGTCACATCGTCGTTGCAGTTCGGCTATCAACTGTTCACCAGGAGACGGCCAAGTAACCTGGAGGACGTTGTGATCTTGCAGATTGAAGATTTCATTCTTGTTGTTAATACAGACAGACAGAGGCTTGCAAAGTACGAATCAGTGTTTTGTCTTGTAATCTTGTAAATGGTCTGCAAATGTGTGAGTGATCGAGTGACCGAATGGATTACTAAATTATATCTTGTAAATGGTCTGCAAATGTGTGAGTGATCGAGTGATTGAATGGATTACTAAATTATTGTTCTGTACTATCGTAGTTCATCGTGTTCACCAACATCATTCAGATTATTCACTGCACATATCAACTCTAGAACGTTATTTTTTTTCTTCTTTTCTTTATTCTAATAAACCATAGCTTTTGATGAAATCTACTCATTGACTCTGCGTGTCCATTAGTGCGAAATGGAACCTGAATGGGGGTACACCATCATATATATCACACCTCTCACATCCCCCCGCCCGCCTCAGAGTGTGACACTGTCTGAATGGTATTGCCGCTGTTCCATGTTGTTTATACCCTTCTCGGTTGTCCCAGCAGGTTGAAATCATCTACGCTTATGGGGATCTTTAAAAAAGATAATCCTCTGTTACTATCATCCTATGCCAAAGACTTGACAGGAAATACGACTCCTATCTACACACACACACACACACACACACACACACACACACACACACACACACACACACACACACACAGAGAGAGAGAGAGAGAGAGAGAGAGAGAGAGAGAGAGAGAGTCAAGACTCAAGATTCAAAATACTTCATTTATATTAGGCCTCAGCCCACCATAATGGGGAATGTGAACATGTAACTAAGTGAAGACATAACAAAATCAAAATAAAAGCGAACGATGATATGAAATTTATTTATGTACATTTCATTAAGGCACAGCACCTCTCATTTTAAATCCTCTACACGAAAAAAAAAGAAGAAAAAACAAAAAACAAACAAACAAACAAACAAAAAAGAGAGATTATGTACGTCTTCCGGTATGGTAGATGCCACGAACAAATTCAGTTAAACAGTAACGGATATCTATAATATTTAAGCTCCAATAACGATTGTTTGTACGTCTAAGAGCTTGGAAACAGAGAACAAAAACACACCTCGTTTTCTTGGCTTTCAGCATATAAGGGACAAATGAAACCGTTAGACGTAAACGTTCTGTAGCGACAACGATGTAATGCAAACTCAAAAATCCCGAGTCTAAATCTAGTCGTGATATGTTTTAGATGCTTATCAATATATAAATTAAAGATGCTTTTAAACTGTGGTCACTGCAAAAAGTTCTGTTGAATCTTTCGCAAGTTTGAATATGACTGCACCCAACTTCGCCACTGACAGTCATTAAGCCTTTGCTTGAAAACAATGTGTAGATGTAGGAACACGTCTAATACTCTGACTTGCCCAAACAAAAACCAAGTCCATATTTAATTCAGCGTAAGCAAACATTTGCTACCCGATTTATTACCACTTGCATCCAGGTCATACAACATATCATCACGCTTTACATGGAATCCAGTCACTGTCCATCCGGATAATCTTCAGCTTGCAGCGAAAATACTTAACAAGAGAAATTATATAAATTCACTATCGATTTGTTTCACCATAAATAGGGTC
>JADBJO010020734.1:2500-5000 GCA_016801955.1 Conus betulinus
CACCAATAAAGAAAATTCAAGACACCATTCCAATATCACAAATTATTGTTTAACAAAAACAGTCCACAACACTTCCTTTCAGAAAGAGGTATTTAACCATACATCAGTTCTGGAGTATGTGTACTGTTCAACTGTCCCTGACATTATCTGACTAAGTCCAGTTTTTATGCAAGTCTCTAGTCATCCAGGCAGGCACTAGGGGTGTACTTTCTCGCTGGCTTCACCCCCAGACATGTAGGTCACCTTGGGGCGGTCACAGGTGGATCAATAGTGCATATCAGGGACGGAAACGGAGCGGGCACCGGGTGGTCAGTAGTTCTTGACTTGGATTATGAAAACACAATCTAATCTGTCTTGGAGTCTGACGGTGGCTTCAGTTTGTGTTGTTGTGGTCCCCGGTCAGGTGGTTTGGCTGCCAACAGGCAATAAGTAACTGGTGCTAACCCTTAACGTAGCATCCCATCCTGCTTTTCCTGTCAAGTCAGCCTGTATAGATCTCATCAAGTACCCCGCGCAGGGTACCCTCGACTAAACGACCATACATTGTAACACGCAGATAGATAGATAGATAGATAGAGAGTGAGTGAGTGAGTGAGAGTGAGAGACAGTGAGAATGAGAGAGAGAGAGACTTGTTACGTAATTGTTTTAACATCCGAGACATTGTTTAAATCACAGAGCTAATTTATCTCAAAACAGTGCATGCGTGGGCATTTATTTCCACAATTTGAGAGAGAGAGAGAAAGAGAGAGAGAGAGTCGAGCAGAGATAGACAGACAGACAGACAGACAGACAGACAGACAGTCGAGCAGAGACAGACAGACAGACAGACAGACAGGCAGAGAGAAAGAGAAAGAGAAAGATAGAGACAGAGACAAAGAGAGATTGGTCGAGGAGAGAGAGAGAGAGAGAGAGAGAGAGAGAGAGAGAGAGAGAGAGAGTATCGACTTCTAGTGGTGTATTGTAGTTTGGCCATTGGTCCACAAACAAACCGCAAGCATGTCTCCCAGAGAAGTCACAAACAACACACATAAACAGCATTCCGCAGAGCTTTCCTCTGCTGGCACTCCCACGGGGAAGACTGTGTTGTGCATTGTTATGCGTACTGTGTAGGCCAGAGCCTTTGCCAGGGGAAGGACTGTGCTGTGCATTGTCATGCGCGCTGTTTGTGACATCGGCCACAGCCTTTGTCGGCGGAGCTCACGGGTCATGAGTTCCAATCGTGGGATCGGGTTTTTCTTTCTTTTTCTTTCGGCTGGGAAACCTTCTCTGTCTACACAGCAGTAAATGGGTACCTGATTAAGTTCAGGGAATGGCTAAAGGCGGCGAAATGAGAAGGAGGGGTTCCACCTGCCATCAAGCTCTGTCCTGGACGTGGTGAATTTCTGATGAACGTTACGACAAGAGAGAGAGAGAGAGAGAGAGAGAGAGAGAGAGAGAGAGAGAGAGAGAGAGAGAGAGAGAGAGTAAAAAAAAAAAAAACTTTTCATTTGTGACGACCAGAAAGGAGAGATTTTTGTGGAAAATTTACATGTCTGTTTTGTGTTGCGTGTTTTAACTGAGGGTAACTTTGCATCTTGTTTTATTTTTTATTTACATTTTGTCTTGGCATGGTCATTTGCCCCATTGTGGGTTGATTATTGGCAACTAACTTCTTTCACGTGATTGCTGTAGAGTTGACAAAAAATGGTGCAGAATAAACACACAACAAACAATTACAAGGAAACCCAAACAACCGAAGGAAAGAAATAAGGAAAGATGCGACCTGCAAGTCGGGTCACTTGTGCACCTGCTGCGACCACGTACATCGTGTTCACAGTCACATGATCCTCTGACCCAGTCGAGCCATAATGAGAATGACAATGGGTATTGTCCACAGGCTCTTTCACATCATGTCAGAAGACATAAGAGACCTAAGGCAGCGGGATTCACAGATTGAATCTGAACTGTGTGTAGCCCGGGTCAAGACAGCCTTGTACGCAGCTGTTGATTGTTATATCATGGTGTGTGTCTGTGCATGTGTGTGTGTATGTGTGTGTGTGTGTGTGTGTGTGTGTGTGTGTGAGCATGCGTGCGTGTTTGCGTGCGTGTGTGTGCGTGATTATGTGTGCGCGCATATGTTCTCCTCTCTCTCTCTCTCTCTCTCTCTCTCTCTCTCTCTCTCTCTCTCTCTCTCTCTCTCTCTCTCTCTGAGGAAGAGGAGAAGGAGGAGCAGGAGGAGGAGCAAGTGCTGGAAGACAAAGATAGACTGAGCGACAGTGAGAGAGAGAGGGCTGTGTTGCAGTTGCCTAACTCGTAACCAAGATCTCCAGTACCAGTAATACACTTGGTAAATCTGTGCTGAACGCCGTCAATCATATTTATGTGCTTTTTAATGTAGGGCACCATACTGAGTTCCCATATTCAAGAATGGGCGTAACTGAAGCTTTGAATAATGAAACCATTATTTCAGGAGACTTATTTGTAATAGTTCTCAAAAGCAGACTAGAAATTTCATTTCCT
>JADBJO010020734.1:10000-30820 GCA_016801955.1 Conus betulinus
TTCAGAATGTGTTTACACAGCCATGGTTCGGCAAATCGGACCCTATGTTTTCCATTATGTCAATATTCGGATACTGAAGTCTGAGAAGTTCTTTCCATTTATGGTTACTGGATTGTATTTTACGAATCCACGTTAGTTTCAATGCGTTCAGATATATTTTTTAATGTTGGGTATACCCATACCCCCCGAGCTGATGATGTTTTTAACAAAACGTTTTTCTATTTATTCTTTGTTTTTTTATTCCATACAAATTTAAACACTAATTTTTGAATTTCCTCACAAAGACGGTCAGGTGGATTTGGCAACAATATCCATAAATGAACAATTTTTGATAGCACAAGCGACTTAAGAACTGCGACTCTACCAAGTGGTGTGATTTGTCTTTTTAGCCAAGTTCTGTATAATGATTTTATTTCAGAGAACTTTTCCTCGAAATTCACAACTTCACATTCTTTCAAATCATTCGTGAACCAGACCCCTAAAATCTTAAAACGGTTTGGATTCCATTCCATCTTCAGGTGTGGTATAAATTTCAGTGCTGAGTTCTGCATACTTCCAAGCCATACTGCTATCGTCTTTTCTCTGTGTTTAATACAAGCCCAGATACTCTTCCAAATTTTTCATGGGTTCTGATTGATTCTTCAAACGATTTTCTGTCTCCCTCTAAAGTAAGTTCAGTGTCGTCTGCGTATTGAGATATTTTATGTTCAGTATTTCCATTTTTAATGCCTTGAATATTTGGGTTTTCTTTTATCATGAGTGCTAACACTTCAACGCACATACAAACAAGTATGGTGATATGGGGTCGCCCTGTCTACAACCTCTCTCAATGGCAAACCAGCTAGTTAGCTTGCCATTGACAGAAACTGTTGATTTAATGTTTTTATAAAAAAGTTTTAATCCATCGACAGAAGTCAGGGCCTACACCAAATGCTGTTAAGACCTTAAACATGAATTGTAAGTCAACACTATCAAATGCTTTTTCAAAGTCTAAGCATAGTAGTAGCCCAGATTTTCTAGTTTTTAACAAGGTAATCCATGAGATCGTAGATAAGTCGAATGTTATCTCCTAAATATCGATTTGGTATAAAGCCACTCTGATCTTCACTTATGATTGAACTTAAAACATATTTTAATCTGTTAGAAATGCACGCAGATCCAATTTTATACACTACATTCAAAAGCGATATTGGTCTCCAGTTTTTTTTATTTGGTCTTTGGGTTTATCCCCTTTCGGAATGCATATGATGACCCCCTCCTTCTGGGTAGTGGATAGTTCCATTTTGTCAAACCCTTCGTTTAAAGATCTTACGACATATGACCCTAACTGTAACCAAAAAAACTTAAAGAACTCAGCTGTGAAACCCGTTACTTCCAGGGCTTTTGTTGTTGTCCATATTTTTTTAACGCATATCCAGCTTCTTCTAAAGTTATTTTCCCCTCCAGAGTATTTTTCTGTCCTCTTCCGTTAATTGTGGCAGTTGGTCAGTAAGGCTTGAGATTTCACACTGTTCTACAACTCTTTCCGAATATAAATTTTTGTAAAATGAGTTCACTGCCTCAGCAATGTCATTATCATTTGCTAACGTTGTACCGTCCCTTAATGTAAGTTTCGTTATATGTTTACTTACATAGTTCCTTTTTTCAAGGCTGCAGAAGTATTTTGTTATTTTTTCCCCTTCGGCAACCCATCTTGCTCTTGAACGCAACAAGACACCTTCCATTCTTTTATGTCTTAAACTGACCAGTTCTTGTTTGCAATTTTCAAGAGCTGCTTTTTCTTCATCAGTATGTAAACCCTTTCTTTCAATTTGTTCCATATTTTTTTCAAGTTTTTTTCTCTTTTGAAAGCTTCACGTTTCTTCATTGTTGCGTAGGCAATAGTTTTTCCTCTAATCTTCATCAGCAGCGTATCCAAGAACAGCTGATCTGAGATAACAAACTGCAGATCAAACTTTGCTATATTTTCTATGGAATCACGACAATAAGGTAGGGCTGCGTACTCTTCAGTTACCTCTTTGCTTACATTATTTATTTCTTCCACATATTTCATGTCTCTTAATAGGGAACTATTGAATTTCCACAGTAGACTTCTCCTCTCTTGTTGGCCACATTGCAGAGTTAATAATATCAAGGAGTGATCAGATCGGTAGCCAGGTAGTATATCTGCTTCCGTAACATAACTACTTAATATATCCGAAATCAGAAAATAATCTAGTCTACTCTGCTGGAATGGCGTGTTCCTTCTCCATGTGTATCTCCTGAGCTCGGGATTCAGTTCCCGCCAAATATCTACGAGGTCAAGATTATCCATCATATCCTCTATTTGTTCTGGCGCCTTTGGATTATTATTGTGTTTGTAGTTACAGCAGTCAAGAGTATAATTTCGGACAGAGTTCCAGTCTCCCGCAATGATTACTTTTTCAACCCCTGTATCTCGAATCTGTTTTTCTAATGTAATGTAAAACTCTGGATCGTCACGATTNATTGAATTTCCACAGTAGACTTTCTCTCTCTTGTTGGCCACATTGCAGAGTTAATAATATCAAGGAGTGATCAGATCGGTAGCCAGGTTGTATATCTGCTTCCGTAACATAACTACTTAATATATCCGAAATCAGAAAATAGTCTAGTCTACTCTGCTGGAATGGCGTGTTCCTTCTCCATGTGTATCTCCTGAGCTCGGGATTCAGTTCCCGCCAAATATCTACGAGGGTCAGATTATCCATCATATCCTCTATTTGTTCTGGCGCCTTTGGATTATTATTGTGTTTGTAGTTACAGCAGTCAAGAGTATAATTTCGGACAGAGTTCCAGTCTCCCGCAATGATTACTTTTTCAACCCCTGTATCTCGAATCTGTTTTTCTAATGTAATGTAAAACTCTGGATCGTCACGATTAGGTCCATACAAATTCACAATTAATAATTCCACGTCCATTGCTTTTATCGAGGCAAAAATATGGTTGCCAAGTCGGTCCTTATAAATCTTGTTCAAGCGAAAATCAAAGTTATTATTAAATAGTATGGCAACCCCGCGGGAGTTAGAATTATGTGAGGCAAAATAACATTTATAGCCCCATTCAGCTTTAATGTAGGCTTCTAGTTTAGGACTACAGTGAGTGTCTTGTAGCAGGTATATCGAAAAAGCTTTTTGTCTTAAATAATTAAACACGTCTCGACGTTTCTGAGCATTTGCGAGACCCTGGCAGTTCATAGACCCAATTTTGATTTCCCTACAAGTCATTACGGTAGACAGATGTATACTTAATAGGGATATTCATATGTTTCCACAAATTACATAAAAAGCGAAATGTTTTCTCATAAAGCACATATGGCAAAAAAGAACAAAACTGGAAAGCGGAATCCATGTCACATACACTATGCACATCATCGCTAAAGCATACATCAACATTGCATAATGAGAAATCAATAGAACCTGTCAATTCACTGGCATAATGACACATACCACACGCACACATTTCTACACATAGACATTGAAACATGAATAAATCATGTATAAACATTGAATGTTATCGGATGGTGATCACTGGCATGAGCAGTGCAAAATCGTCATTGGCATCACTCTTTACGTTTTCAAAACGCTAAATAGCTACCATCTATAGATGGAGGATGATCAAATCGAACAAGGAAAAACAAAGCAGAACAAAACAAAACAAAAAGATGGCCGAATTCGGCGGCAGAAGACGCCAACCACAGGTGTTTAATTATATAAAGCACAATAATAATTATGCGATGTGATCTTCCTCCCTCGCAATTCACACACACACACACACACACACACACACACACACACACACACACACACACTCCCTCTCTCTCTCTCTCTCCCCCCCCCCTCTCACACACACACACACACACCACACATACACACACACGCGCGCGCGCGTGCGCGCGCGAGCGCTAATGTACACATACGTACACGCGCGCACGTGCTTTAAATCACGCACGAATGCCCCGACAGTGGAGAGGAGAGGAAAAAAAAAAAAAGGGGGGGGGGGGGGGGGGGGACAGAGAGGAGGCGGCACGGAAAGCAAGGAAGAGGGGGGACCGGGGGGGGGGGGGGGGGGGACGGAGGAGGCGGAGAGAACGCAGCGGGCGTCAGAGGATTATCTTGTCGTCCCGAAAAGTCAAATAAGTCTTTCCCGTTGTGCACAATATCGTAGATCATGCAGTGTCTGGTTGTGCTACCGTCACTCTCCCTGAGGCTCTTGGATTTCACAATTGTCGTCAACAATGCCCCTTGTGACTGTGCCGCACACTCAACAGTCAGTCAATAGCTGTGGTCTGCAGAACTGTTGCCCCTTGTGACTGTGCCGCACTCTCAACAGTCAGTCAATAGCTGTGGTCTGCAGAACTGTTGCCCTTTGTGACTGCGCCACACTCTCAACAGTCAGTCAATAGCTGTGGTCTGCAGATTTGTTGCCCCTTGTGACTGCGCCACACTCTCAACAGTCAGTCAATAGCTGTGGTCTGCAGAACTGTTGCCTTTTGTGACTGCGCCACACTCTCAACAGTCAGTCAATAGCTGTGGTCTGCAGAACTGTTGCCTTTTGTGACTGCGCCACACTCTCAACAGTCAGTCAATAGCTGTGGTCTGCAGAGCTGCTCGGCGGTGTTTACGATCCGTTTTCAGTACGTCAATCAGACCACAATCTGTTTACAAATGTTAACTGTTTGATCGTTGACGTGCGTAACTCTACAGATGTTGCCTGATCCTATTTCTTTCATGTAGTTTTCATGGAAGTACTCTATCACTCATTGTGGGTCTGTGCCATAGTGTATCCTGTCTGTCTGTTGTTCAGGTGCAGGTAGGGCCAAAGAGAAAGGCGAGTGGCTGCAATCTTTAGATTCACTTTTGTTGGAATGAATCATTTTGCCTGACTCAGTGTGTACATCATAAAACAGACTTGGTGCCGTTCACAAAAACCATGCCACAGGAAAAGGTAAACGGTCCTTTGCCTATTGATGACTTCTGTTCCCTGTCAACCCCTCGTCTGTCCCCATTCTCCTGTGTTGGACAATTGCCTTTAAAGACAGCAAAGTGACCTTAATGTAGCGTGTCATGGGAATGGTTGGTAATTGTTGTTAGATTGAGTACAATGATAGCTTGATCATGTCTCCCTTCAATGTTGTACAAGGTTAGCATCGTGTCTGTGGTGCAGACGTCACTGTTGCTGGGACTCCTTTTACAGGCATACTGCGCTTACGGTTGTTACCGATTGACAGTATTTATATTTCCAGCTTGAGAGTGCCTCTCAGAGGAGAGAGAGAGAGAGAGAGAGAGAGAGAGAGAGAGAGAGAGAGAGAGAGAGAGAGTGTGTGTGTGTGTGTGTGTGTGTGTGTGTGTGTGTGTGTGTGTGTGTGTGTGTGTGTGCGTGTGTGTGAAAGCAGCAGAGTTAAGCTAGCCATAGACCAAGTCTGCAACTGAGGCATTGTTCTTGCCAACAGTTCAAAAACCTCAAATACTCTCTGTCTCTGTGTCTGTCTCTTTCACTGTGTCTGTCTATCTGTCTGTCTGTCTGTCTGTCTGTCTGTCTGTCTGTTTCTCTCTCTCTCTCTTTCTCTCTCTGTATTGTGTGCATACGTGTCTGTTGTATATGGTATGTATGTATGTATGTATGTATGTATGTGTATGAATGCAAGACGGAAAGACCTTTTAATGTGTGCTTTTATGTACATGCCTTTCTTTTTTCTTCTTCTCTTTTATTGTGTTCCCTCATTTCCGTTTTTTTTTCTTCTTTTTTTTTCTGTTTTTGTATATTTCATAGCGATTCTAACATGTTTTGTGCTATTTTCGTGTTGATCGTTTTGTTGTTGTACTTCGATTTGCTTTTTGCCTTTGATTTAATTGTTTTTGTAGTTGAATTAAATCTTTTCTTTTATTTACTTGTTTCATTGATGGTGTCTGCACTTGCTTCTTGGTGGTGGTTTTATTATTTGTTTGTTTGGCTTGATGCTGTTTGTTTGTGTAATAATGTTTTGATGCATACACTTTATCATTCAGTATTAATTTTGTAGAATAGTAACGGCAAGTATGAAAAATGACTAACCAAGCCAGTACTTTTACCGTTATAAAATGTAGAATCATCTCTCTCTCTCTCTCTCTCTCTCTCTCTCTCTCTCTCTCTCTCTCTCTCTCTCTCTCTCTCTCTCTCTCTCTCTCTCTCTCAAAGTGCGTGGTTACATGTCTGCTCACATGATCACTCGCTGATGAATCACACATATTCTCAGTGATAATATATCTTATGATAGTAAGTTCTCTATTGATCAAGACAAAGTGGGAGGCTTTTCGTTTTTTTTTACCTCCACCCTTGATTTTGCAAAGGGGAAAAAACATGTTTGACCATTTATTAGCTTTCTCCCCCACAATCTGAAACCTCGGAAGAGGATGAGTGGTGATGTTGGATGGCGTGAGGTCAGACTTCGTCGCATCTACTAATAGCATTTACCCATACGGCGTCTACAAAAACTACTGCAGCATTGCGAACTATAGTTGCACCGGCTCCCACGCGCGAGACACCTTTTTCTGGAAATGATAATGGAACAGCATGTGTAAACCTCATTATTTGCAACATATTTGTGTGCTCATTATCTGCAGCAAAAGTACAGCACATTTACGCCTCAATATTTGTGATAGTTCGTGTGCCCCATTTCTGCACCACAGAACAGCATGGTCAAGTATCATTATACGTAAAATAGTGTGTGTGTGTTTTGCCTGTGCAACAAAACACTGCGTCTATTCCTGAATCTCTCTTTCTCTCTCTCTCTCTCTCTCTCTCTCTCTCTCTCTCACACACACACACACACACACACACACACACACACACACACCGAGACACACACACACACACACACACACACACACACACACATACACACACACACACACACACACACCGAGATGCACACACACACACACACACACACACACACACACACACACACATACACACACACATGCAGATAGATAGATAGATAGATAGATAAATGGGCTCTCTTTTTCTCTCTCTTACACACACACATACACACACACACACACACACACACACACACACACACACACACACACACACACACACACCGAGATACACACACGTGCACACCACGTATGCAGATAGTTACTTAGATAGACATACATATAGCTAGATAGAAAGATGCGTATGTATGCGTTCGCGCGCCCGTGTGTGTGTGTGTGTGTGTGTGTATGTGTGTGTGTGTGTGTGTGTGTGTGTGTGTGTGTGTGTGTGTGTGTGTGTGTGTGTGTGTGTGTGATGTACGAGCCAGCAAAGAACCTTTAGCACAGTCTGTTTCTCAGATATACGAGTGTACTGCCTAAGAAGTCATCCATTCTTTCACATGCATTCCCAGGTAAACGTACACGTGCACGGAGAACAGAACATTCTCTTCCTATCTTGATCAGCTTCTATGCTGTCTCGTGACTGTCCAAGGTGTTCCATAATTGACCATTGTGTTACGCACAAAGAAACAAGTATCAAAACATTTGGTGTTTAAGAATAGTGGGAACGTTACCACATCGTGTTGATTTCAGTGTATATTCATATCAGACGCACTGTTTCTTACACTAGTACATTTCTGGTCTGATTCTTGATCAATATTTTGTTTCTGAAGTGATAATGTGGTAGTTATATTAGCGACTGGATTTTGCTGGAGGCTTCTTCTTGAATGAAAAGAAAATTCAGTCACAACAGATTTCCAAATTCCACCACACAGCACTGCCTTTAATTCAGATTACACCTGGGTCATTACGGACATTCTTTTCCAGATTCAAAACCATTACGTTACAAAATCACTATCAGAACATCACACAACAGGAATCAAAGTCACAGAGTTATACAGCGATAAGTTTATGGTTTACCTTTCTTTAATCAAGCCCTTAAACTGAAGTCAAAATATTGTCAGCCAATTCTTACATTTTCTTTTAATGACTCAAAACACACAGACGGTTCTACCAAAGATGGACAGACGAATGCAAAGATAGATGGATGTATAGCTAGCCACAGGATATTTCGAAAGGTCATTGACTAGAAACATAGAGACAGGTATTTCGATAGATGAAGGAAAAAACAACAGCAGTGAAAAAGAATCAACGTCTTACCCGTTATTTCCTGATAACATTCTTGCTGTTAAAAAGTCGATCGGCGCCTTCTGGGGTTTTTCTGCAAAGTGAAAGTCATTTCATCAAGCTTGTGTTTGTGTGTATGTGTGTGTGTGTGTGTGTGTGTGTGTGTGTGTGTGTGTGTGTGTGTGTGTGTGTGTGTATGTTTGTGACACTCACAGACGCCTGCTTGCACAAAGCATGGAAATCTAACTGAATAGACTGCCAGGTAAAACAACTGGGTATAAAATAACAATAATCTGATTTTGACCTTAAGGTACTGTCAGTCCCAACTTAAATCTACTTTTTGTCTGTCAAATGGTACAATACGTTTGGTTCATACTTTGTATTTCTTTTTCATATGATGTTCGGTCCATGAAATGTTTGTGAATATGATACATTTAATAACTGAACAGCTCCAAACGGAGCACCCACCACAAACACAGTCTATCTGTGTCAATTTGCAAGGTGTCATGGTAGTTTAGAACACAAGGATTCTCCGAAGACACAACAGGTAATCTGAAAGAACAAGTAGTGGGTATCCCCTTGTCCTCTTGGCCACATGCAACACAACACATGGACGATGTGTACCCTCGGAAATTGGAGAGGAACACGTGACAACAAGAGATGGATTCTGTTTCACTGTCTCTAGCAACAGTTGTAAATTTCCTGGCATCATGAATAAAAAGGAGGGTACTCATTTAGTGTTTGAGGGTACTATGTGCGCATCACACAGCTGTTTTCTTTTGTCTTACAGAGTGGTTACTTCTGATCAGAATTAACTTGTGAAAAGATTCACGGAGTTTTGGACAGAATACAACGGTATGTCTGATATGCCAAAGAGAATGGACCACACTACCAAGCTGTTTTTTCACACGACAAATATCATCTAGGCCAGAAAGAAGCAATGCCCTTACACGATGGCTGAAGTGAAAAAAGTGGAGCTCTGGTACAGGCACAATGCAGTCACACAGTACACGGTCAGCCAATAATTAAGCGGCTAAATAGGAGGATGCTTAAAAAAACATGGTTATGTTTGGCCAGTCTAGCAACGTGAAGAAAAATCTATAAGAAGAGTGCTATAAGAAAGCTGAACATGGTCCAAGCTCTCATGGATCATGTTGTAAAATGAACAAAAGGTAAGATCTTATCCATCACTTCTGTGTACTGTGAGGAGTTGTTACACCCTGCTGGCTCAAGAAGACACGTGGTTCTCACATCTACAGCCTGACTCACCTTGTTCAGTAAAACTGGTGGTAGATTGTGGAAATGTCAGACGAGACCAGAACGGAGTGCACATGCCCACCCGGTCCATTTTGAACTTCTCCCTCTAACCTCCCTCCTTCCCTTCCAATTAAAAGCCTGATTGTTAAACAAGATCGGTAATTACAATATACAAAATACTCCGAGTGTTCCGATGGTTTGGGCAATGTCCAATCGTATGTACACACTCTGCTCTGAACTACAATGCCTTTGGAATAATCTATGACTAGCGTCACCGTATGGGTGAATCTCACTTTCTCACATTTAGTTCTGTTGAATTTCCTTTTCAGATGTTTCATACGTTTTCTGTTTTGCAGCCAAGTGATTTTATCCATCGTTCACAAAAAAAGAAAACCTTTCAAATTTTTCATGGCGCGTGTTTTTTTTTAATGTTCAAATGCTTTATTGTTCTCAGTATAAATGATCAGCGTTTCACCCAGGCATTGGGATATCTTGAAATCAGTGTTTTCGAATTTTTTCGTTTCCTGTTTTCTTCATCTAATTTGTAAGGCTTTCATCAGATCTGCAAACCCATCTTCACGAAGAAACCGTGTCATCTGGTCAATATCATGTTTCTATATGGAAATCACTGGTTTGTTTGGTCATGTAACTGGAAATAAACTTCTTTTCTTATCTGTTAGTTTCGTTATGCATGTTTATTAAAGACTTTGTTGACGAAAAGGAGCACTACTAAAACTATGAGAATACTTTTTGTCACATAAGTAGAAAGAAACTCGTGGAGAACGTGGCAGCAGAGAGTCCGCAGAAGAGAAGCCCCCTCCAAGCAAGTGTTTCGGCCCTTAACTCCTGACACTCTAGGTGGGTTGGGCCACATCCGGTTCATGACTCCGGATGTCCCTCTGCTGTGAGGACTTTGACCTGATAGCCTTCTCTCCTCAGGCTGTTTGCCAGATCAGCATACTTTTCAGTCTTGCAGATTTGAGCTGCCTCCATTCTGTTCTCATATGGCACCGTCAGTTCGATCATGATCAATCAGCTGCTTGGTTGACTGAGAGTGGACTACTATGTCTGGTCTCATGCCACTCTTGCTGATAATCTCTGGGTAACTCTTCCATTCTGGGAGGTCTGCGGTGCACTCCCAGTCATCTGCCCCGTCCAGCAGACTCTGCCTGCATGTTCCGAGTGGCACTGTTCTTCTTGGCCATGATTTGCTGCCTCCTGCCTGCCGTGAAGAATGTTGCGGGTGCTTTTGGAGTCCTGATTTTCCCTTTTGTGGTGTTGGTACTAGCCCAGACTACTTGTACAATCTCTTTGAGCACTTGGTTGTGCCTCCATGTGTACCTTCCTTGAGCCAGGGCTACTTTACATGAGCTAAGGACATGCTCCACTGTTTGTTTTTCATGGCAGAGGGGGCATGAAGGATCGTCTGTTTTTTTCCCCACTTCACCAGGTTTGCATTTGAGGGCAGAAGATCATATGCAGATCTGAGAATGAAGCTGATCATGAGAGGGGCCATGTGCCAAACGTGATTCCAAGTATAGGATTAAGGTTAATCACGTAGATTGCGGAGGATGCATATCGTCTATGAAACATAATGAAAAAACAGAATGTTCAGACAGAAAACAGGAAAACGCTCCCCCACAATAAAAGAATTCTGGATGATCTGAAGGGTAAACAGAGGATCGAGGTTTATTATAATTTCCTGCTGGAACCTATATTTATGTATTCTTTCGATCAATGTGCCTAATTTTGCAGAATTAGGAGATATAACTAAACAATTTGAAGCTGATTGTGATAAAGTACTTCTGTGCATTTTTTCCTGTCTCATCACATTTATTCATTAATACATATGTGTATGAACACACTTAGATAATACCGCTAGTGAAACATAAAAAGACGATTAAAAACAACAACGAACAGACACACAAAAACCCACTCTTACCTCTATCACCTTGAACCAGAACCTGGGTCGACAACAGAACAGCAGCAAGAAGAAGCAGGATTGTCAGTTTCTCCATGATAAGGTTTTTAATATCTGAAACAACCCAAACAGTGAGCTTTTTTTGACGCATCTAACAGAAGTTAATTCCACAATGCAAAACAGCACCTTGACAAAAACAAACAACTACGAGCGAGACGTAAGACGTTCTGAAGAAGACAAATTGTCATGACACGCATTTCTAGCAACAACATAACGAAAGAAGTGGTTAATGTATTTTGATCAAGAGCATATGTTCCATTCTTGTTACTAGTGGTTTCGATACTTATTCAGTATTTTTGCCCTGATTCACGAGATCGTAAATCCGTAAATTCAGCACTGACTCATAAATGAGTTCTCAAGTATCAAATAATTGTAGACAACATTCAGATATCAGTATGTACCACAAATATCGCACACAAATTGGCTAAGGCTATCTAGATGGCCATTATAATCAGCAATACATTCTCTAAGCCATTTTCTCAATGCTGTAGCCAGAAAGGCAGTCACATTCCTGTCTAGACCTTCCCATACTGCCCACAGGAATACTTCATGCACTTTGCTCATCATCCACTGACTGAATTTCATTCTTTTCACACATAGAACACAATGGCCTTTTTTTTTTTTTTTAGTCTCTTGACTCGACGGAAGATTGAAAATCTGATTGAAAAGTATATTTCTAAGCTTCATTTTCCTCAATACATTTGTCATGTTTCTTGTATCTTTGCTTCAAATTTTTCATCTGCCAAAGTCAGCACAAGATGCACACCAATGTCCTGTGATCAGATGTCAAACGCATTCCAAACAGTTGATGTTTTTACAATGTTTTCAGTCCTGTTGCTTAGGGCATCATTCTTTCTAGAAACAAAAAGGGGTATTTCAAATGAATGAGCCGCTGACAGCATTTCTTATTTACACAGTTGAGATGTTTCTTTTCCCAGTCATGAGGATTATCCATGTCATGAGACACGGACAGATCACTTGTATAATCATGCAGGGTTTAACCTTCAAACTGATTGATCTTTCACTTGTCATTTTACACCTTGACCACAAAACTCTACACATGGAAATCAAACGATCTCGTAGTTCAGTGTAAATGTGAACCAGCATCGTCTCGGCTGTGAAAAAACTGTGCCAACGCACAGCAGATGAAAACTGTTGAGTCACAAATAAGAAATATACCAGTACAGTAGAAATTATCACACAGCCGCTACATACTATGTCAACTAAGTGTGCTAACTTGTTATTCAAACAGAATCATTGTGACTAAATCACCCCTACTAAAGCCACAAAACATTTACAGGAGTCTGTCCAGCACGAGTAGAAAGTCAGAAGAGACTACATGCTCTGTGCTGCTGTTGTGGAATTCAATTATTTCAGGTGGGAGGTGCTTGGGGGGAGGAGGAAAACGGATTGGGATGCCACTATGTCAGGCCGGGCAACATGCTCACTTGTGTTTTATATGTGAATGTTGGAAATATAAGTATGGTCTTTAGAATGGCTATAAGCTTGTGGTTCCCAAGAAACATTTTAAGTCTGATTTAATGAGGATTATCTTTGTTTTTCAGTTTGTGTTATAGAAATAACAACAACAACAACAATAATAATAAATAGTAACATAGCATTCAAAAAGCGCCTTGCCAAAGGTTCTAGGCGCTGACAATTCACACTCTTGTGTACGCAACAGGCTGCCTACCTAGGTAGTGCAAACTGAAGAGGTACCTGCCAGCGCTTCATTCAGTTTTCCCTGTGTTATCCAGTCAGTATCGTTCTCGGTTTCCCTACTTTCCTTCATTCTTTAAAATTCATCACGCAGGGTGCATGCTGTATGTAACGTGTCATCCATACCAACGGCCAAACTGGCCTTCTCTTCTGAAAGTTGGTGATGGGATTTTACGTGTGTGCAAGATGTGTCATGCGTGCGTTCACACTTCAGTTTATAGTCTCGTTCGAAGAACTATTTGCGAAGTGGAGTGTACAGAAACGGCCTGGCGGAGATTCGACCGACTCGAAAGGTATGCTATAAACAAAACGTGCCAACGGGTGTTTGTGTTTCTTTGTTCAATTGTCTTTCATTCAGCATCAGATATAACAAAGACGCCAGAGTATGCCAAGAGCAAAGTATGCAATGGCAGAACAAGAAAAGATTAATTCCACCAAAGATATATGTCTGTGCGAATCCATTATGTGAAGTAGCCTCTTCTGTATTTTGCAACTTTGACGACAGTGATGATCATAGTAAGGTTAACTTTGCCCAAGTTGAGTCTCGTTCTAATTCAAAGCGCGCTTTACAATTGCATCTTCACTGGCTCAACAGTCGTTTTAGCTACGTATACCCGAGTCAAGCAGACTGAACACTGATGCATAATTCATTCAGTTTCCATTACCCTTGTGCGTCATAAATCATGACTGTGTCAGCCCCTCTGTCGTTTAGTCTTATATGTCTTTTTCACAAGAGTGGCCTCCTTGTGCATTTTCTTACAGACAAGGTAAATGCAACCCTGAAGAGCAGAAACCTGTGTTACAAAGTGATATTTTGAGAAAACGTCCTCAACATTGTGCACAAAACCTGCACTGTTTTCCATATAACAATATGTTCACACGTCAAAGTAATAAACGCCAAGAGTATTAAGAGAAACAAGAATACCACAACATCAAATGAAACATGAATAATAATGAATAATAATGAATAATAATGATAAAAGTAATAATGAATAATAATGATAAAAGTAATAATGATAATGATAATGATAATAATAATAATGATGATGATGATGATAATAATAACAATAATAATAATAATAATGATAACGATAACAATAATAGTAATAATAATAATAATAATATAATAATGATCATAATAATGTCAGTAATAATAATAATATGATAAGAAGAAGAAGAAGAAGAACAACAACAAACAACACAAAAATACCAAAGATCACATCTGCTGTTTACTCCTGTTGATATTCAAGAAACGACTGAACACTAAAAAAAAAAAAATCCATCCAAGCTGACTGTTTGGCCAGAGGCTGTACCAGGGCTGCATTAGACACTTCTCTATGTAACGATAAAAGACCACTGACAGGCAAAGTGTGGACCTACCCCTTCCTGCTCTGTGCTCCTCCTAATCTCCTGGACAAGAGTACAGATCGATGACCTATGTGTAGCAATGACATAGCTCTCACAAAACAACAACAACAACAACAACAACAAAACAATTCTGAGGAACCAGGGATTTTTTCATCTCAAATACCAGAATATTAAAACTGGCATGCAAATGTCAATTCGTAGAAAAGCTGCATACCATATATGGTGAGCAACTTCGTTTAAATGAAAGAAAGACAGAAAAAGAAGAAGAAAACAAAGTGTTAAACAAAACAAACAAAAAATGGATGGACGCTCCAGTTAGCACAATTTAAACAAGTCTCAAAATTAGAGGCTCAAGCAACCCCATCCCGTAAATGAAAAAGAAAAAAACAGTAAAAGATGATTACAGGAAAAATGGAAATGAAAAAAAAAAAAAAAAACCCTCTAGACTCTGCACAGGTAGAAATGATAGCTAAAACAAGAAGAAACGACTGCAATATAATACATAAGTGAGAACAGGGAAGATAGGGTGTGTGCGGACGGGTGCGTGCGCACACGTGTGTGTGTGTGTGTGTGTGTGTGTGTGTGGGCGAGGGAGTGGGTGATGGGGCATAAAGGAAAATAGCACCTTACAAAGGTAATGAAGGAAAAGCAGTATAAGTACAATCTGAACAGCATGCTGTTACCATAACATTATATTACAAGAATATGTTGGGGTTTGGTTACACTCATAAAGCAATGCAATGCAATCCAGTCCCAGCCAGCACACTAACACAGTACAATAAAAGAAAGAGTCAGCCCCACCTTACCAAGTCTGCGCTGAGATGATGGCAGGGTCGACTGAAGGCAGCTGTCAGGGAGACTGAGAGAGCAGATGACGCGTCAACAGGCGGAGTGTAGATGGCTTGGGAGCTCGCTTCTGCCCACCATTTATTCCGCCTTCACTCACCTTCACCTTCCTCACCATGACAAACAGTGAGAGAGAGAGAGAGAGAGAGAGAGAGAGAGAGAGAGAGAGAGAGAGAGAGAGAGAGGGAAGGTTGAGGTAGAGATGGGGGATAGGTTGAGAGATGCGGGATGGTTATGGCCGTTCCACATCAACACTGTAATAGCTGTCTTAAGACAAAAGCTTTGTCTGTCTGTCTGTCTGTCTGTCTGTCTCCCTCTCTCTCTCTCTCTCTCTCTCTCTCTCTCTCTCTCTCTCTCTCCTGCACAGGGTGTAAAGACCAGAGGCAAGCAAAAATGTGTGTGTTCTTCTTCTTCTTCTTCTTCTTCAGTTTAACGTCCTTCCACTAAAAGTGATTTCAGACGATGTGTTGAAGTATATGAAATGTGCGTATTAACTGTGTGGATATTTCTTGAAAATGTGTTGCATGAATAAACATTTCATATGATATGAGTTGAGATTGGAGATGGCCAGATAGAGGGACAAATTGTGAATGTGAGTCTGTGTGCGCGCGTGTGTGTGTGTGTGTGTGTGTGTGTGTGTGCGCGCGCGCATGTATGGAAATGTGTCAATTTATCCAGAATTAAGCAAGTACGCATCAAACTGAGTGTAGCATAGGAGCAAGAGTACAGTAAGTAATGCTAAGTAATTAACAATCTAATATTAAAAGATAGAACATCAAAGGTAAATGCCCACTGGGCTGTGTAACAAACATTTACAAACTGAGGAAAGAAAAGAGTAGTCATTCAAAATCTTGGACACAGATGACGGACTGGATCCGTCAGATAAACTACAAACGCCCGACTTACGATATAATTCTCTTGCTCTTGGACAATTGATTAACAGATGTCCTACTCCGAGTGTTTCTCCGCGCATACATCTAACGTTTTTGCAGAACTTCGTACGAAGGGAATTTAACCGCATTCTGTGTAGTAAACTTCTAGTCTCTCTAGACAGAGAAGCAAGGTGATTGTTTGACGACGATTGTGTGTGTGTGTGTGTGTGTGTGTGTGTGTGTGTGTGCGTGCGTGCGTGCGTGCGTGCGTGCGTGTGTGTGTGTGTGTGTGTGTGTGTGTGTTTAGAAGCGGCTTGGAGAAACAAGATGATTTGTGAGTATCCGTTCGTGTTTACATGGAATTTTGTGTATGGAAAGAGGAAAAAAGGAAAGGGTAAGAGAAAAGAATTCTTATAAGTATTGATAAGTATTGATTGTTCTTTCAGAACACCTCAGCGTCCGAGCCTAGAGCGGCAGCCTCCCCTGAACAGTCTGGAAGAAGACCGTTCTTACCAGGAACATTTAGTCGTGGATGACTGTAGTCATAGTGTTTTAAATTTGAAAGTGGGAAAGAAGAAAGTATTTTGTCATGATACATTAATTTGGAAAGAGAAGATTGGAACGCCATGAAATATTGATTTGATTTAATGTATGTATTTATTTTGTTCGTGACCTAGAGCGTACGAACGCGGTGTGTGACATTTGAAACTGTCTGTTAACGTTAATATTCGTCAAATGTTGGAGAGTTAACGGAAAACTCAGCGAACAATTTCTTGTAGGCCAGAGAACTGGTGGAGACTTTGCGATAAGAGGCAAAATCAGAGTCGACCTCCAGAGTGTGGAAAATCCAGGGTGGGCTGTCTGGACATTTTGACTTCAAAACAAAACAGGAATGCTATTCTGGGGGAGGAGGGGGAGGGGGTGGGGGTATTCAGTAAGCTGTAGTATACCCACGTCTCAAACAAGTTGAATACGGCATAACATTGGTAAGGTAAATCTTAAATACATGTCAGCGAACCGCCCAGAGAAACGTGGACAAAAAGAGTCACAAGACAAAACACAACGCGTTTCGACCTCTTAGGTCTCCTTCAGGTGAAACAAAAATGAATAAAATAACGAAAATTCACTTAAGCTTTGATCGTTTCAGATTTCAGCGCAAGGAAGAAGGCGTTATTCCTTGCGCTGAAATCTGAAGCGATCAAAGCTAAGTGAATTTTCGTTATTTTGTTCGTTTTTGTTTCACCTCAAGGTGACCTAAGAGGTCGAAACGCGTTGTGTTTTGTCTTTTGACTCGTTTGTCCACGTTTCTCTGGGCGGTTCGCTGACATTTATTTAAGATTTGTTTAGATATCCGCCTGCAGTCGTCTCACTTTGCAACTAGATGGGTAAGGTATTCTTTCTTAGAAAAACAACGAAAAAAGAAGTCCCACTTGAAGTAAGCAACTGTCTTTCCCTACTGAACTATGCTCTTTCAAATGAACTGGGGGTGGGGTGGGGAGATAGAAATAGCAGATGTTAACCAATGGTCTAAGGCGCGCAAAAAACCTCAAATGCAGCAAAGATTAAAAAACACCATAGTTGTTTTTCAATCCATATCGGAAGGGCAAGTATGGTTGAGATAAATAAGTGTGCTCTCTCTCTCTCTCTCTCTCTCTCTCTCTCTCTCTCTCTCTCTCTCTCTCTCTCTCTCATAAAAGAGGTAGAAATGGGAATACTCTAACTTTGGATGAAAAAATTAATTACAACACATGAATACTGACTTCAGCAACCGAATCGGAGGGAGGTTATTCTCTGCGCGCGCGCGCGCGCGCGCGTGTGTGTGTGTGTGTGTGTGCGTGCGTGCGTGCGTGTGTGTGTGTGTGTGTGTGTGTGTGTGTGTGTGTGTGTGTGTGTGTGTGCGTGTGTGTGTGTGTGTGTGTGTGTGTGTGTGTGTGTGTGTGTGCGTGCGTGCGTGTGAGACCATCAATGTCCTCGTTGACATGAAAAAAAAAGAGTTATTAAAGTACAAACACACAAATCAATGGGAAATATAGAGCTTTAGCCGTCAACTTGTGAGGCATTATTACTCCCCAAATAAATCCCGTACATTAAAATATGAAAACATATGATCTGTAATTCTCTCATTTTGACTACCGCGGACTTGCTGTTTTTAACAAGGCTTTAAAAGTCAGTGGATTCGCATTGACGGGAGTGGAGTTGTTATTTAAACAAGATCCAAAAGGTCAAATGCTAAAAACAAGATTAGAAACGACTGGTTTAAACTAAATGAAAAAGTGATGCCAAAAAATGACCAGGAAAGATTTGTTATTTGAGCAATGTCCAAAATGGTGGGTACCATTGACTATAATGGACGTGTTATTTAAAGAAAATGTCAAAAATCAGATACCAAAAATGATTGGAAAGGATTTGTTATTTGACAAAAACCCTTACTGTTCCCAGAAGAGGGTATGAACTTGGGGCAATTTGCTTACAGCCAGCAAGGATTTGTCATTTGGACAAAATTTACCCCGTCACACAACATAGTCGTTCACCATAACTTTTGACCTTTAAGAAACAGGGGCATACATCATTTTATACCTTAAAGACCACTCAGCATGTGTTGGTTTGCACCAATAAAGAAAAATCAAGACACCATTCCAATATCACAAAATATTGTTTAACAAAAAAACAGTCCACAACACTTCCTTTCAGAAAGAGGTATTTAACCATACATCATCAGTTCTGGAGTATGTGTACTGTTCAACTGTCCCTGACATTATCTGACTAAGTCCAGTTATTTATGCAAGTCTCTAGTCATCCAGGCAGGCACTGGGGGGTGTACTTTCTCGCTGGCTTCACCGCAGACATGTAGGTCACCTTGGGGCGGTCACGGGTGGATCAATAGTGCATATCAGGGACGGAAATGGAGCGGGCACCGGGTGGTCAGTAGTTCTTGACTTGGATTATGAAAACACAATCTAATCTGTCTTGGAGTCTGACGGTGGCTTCAGTTTGTGTTGTTGTGGTCCCCGGTCAGGTGGTTTGGCTGCCAACAGGCAATAAATAACTGGTGCAAACCCTTAACGTAGCATCCCATCCTGCTTTTCCTGTCAAGTCAGCCTGTATAGATCTCATCAAGTACCCCGCGCAGGGTACCCTCGACTAAACGACCATACATTGTAACACGCAGATAGATAGATAGATAGATAGAGAGTGAGTGAGTGAGTGAGTGAGTGAGAGAGAGTGAGAATGAAAGAGAGAGAGACTTGTTACGTAATTGTTTTAACATCCGAGACATTGTTTAAATCACAGAGCTAATTTATCTCAAAACAGTGCATGCGTGGGCATTTATTTCCTCAACTTGAGAGAGAGAGAGAGAGAGAGAGAGAGAGAGAGAGAGAGAGAGAGAGAGAGAGAGAGAGAGAGAGAGAGAGAGCGAGAGTCGAGCAGAGATAGACCGACAGACAGACAGACAGACAGACAGACAGACAGTCGAGCAGAGACAGACAGACAGACAGACAGACAGGCAGAGAGAAAGAGAGAAAGAGAAAGATGGACAGAGACAGAGACAAAGAGAGATTGGTCGGGGGGGGGGGGGGGGGGGGGGGGGAGAGAGAGAGAGAGAGAGAGAGAGAGAGTATCGACTTCTAGTGGTGTATTGTAGTTCGGCCATTGGTCCACACAAACAAACCGCAAGCATGTCTCCCAGAGAAGTCACAAACAACACACATAGACAGCATTCCGCAGAGCTTTCCTCTGCTGGCACTCCACGGGGAAGGACTGTGTTGTGCATTGTTATGCGTACTGTGTAGGCCAGAGTCTTTGTCAGGGGGAAGGACTGTGTTGTGCATTGTTATGCGTACTGTGTAGGCCAGCGCCTTTGCCAGGGGAAGGACTGTGTTGTGCATTGTTATGCGTGCTGTGTAGTCCAGAGCTTTGTCAGGGAAGGACTGTTTTGTGCATTATCATGCGCGCTGTTTGTGACATCGGCCACAGCCTTTGTCGGCGGAGCTCACGGGTCATGAGTTCCAATCGTGGGATCGGGTTTTTTTCTTTCTTTTTTTTTTTTTCGGCCGGGAAACCTTCTCTGTCTACGCAGCAGTAAATGGGTGCCTGATTCAGTTCAGGGAATGGCTAAAGGCGGCGAAATGAGAAGGAGGTGTTCCACCTGCCATCAAGCTCTGTCCTGGATGTGGTGAATTTCTGATGAACGTTACGACAAGAGAGAGAGAGAGAGAGAGAGAGAGAGAGAGAGAGAGAGAGAGAGAGAGAGAGAGAGTAAAAAAAAAACTTTTCATTTGTGACGACCAGAAAGGAGAGATTTTTGTGGAAAATTTACATGTCTGTTTTGTGTTGCGTGTTTTAACTGAGGGTAACTTTGCATCTTGTTTTTATTTTTTATTTACATTTTGTCTTGGCATGGTCATTTGCACCATTGTGGGTTGATTATTGGAAACTAATTTCTTTCACGTGATTGCTGTAGAGTTGACAAAAAATGGTGCAGAATAACAAACAAACAATTACAACGAAACCCAAACAACCGAAGGAAAGAAATAAGGAAAGATGCGACCTGCAAGTCGGGTCACTTGTGCACCTGCTGCGACCACATACACCGTGTTCACAGTCACATGATCCTCTGACCCAGTCCAGCCATAATGAGAATGACAATGGGTATTGTCCACAGGCTCTTTCA
>JADBJO010020735.1:5000-30820 GCA_016801955.1 Conus betulinus
GTATCAGTACATGCAATGTTCTTTAAAACTCCTTCATTGTGATTTGCCATAAGTAAAGCAGCTCGAAATGAACAAGGGTCTTCACAGAATTTCCTAATTATACATTCAAGCAAGTAAAAAGTGTAATTCATCTTTATTTGCCTCTTTCCTTAAAGGAAACAGCGTACCAATGTTTTTAGTCTTTGTATATCGGTGCTGATGTACTTTGACATCCGTAATTCCCAATCCAAATCTTTTCAGATAACTTTTAATATGCAGAGAGAGAGAGAGAGAGAGAGAGAGAGAGAGAGAGAGAGAGAGAGAGAGAGAGAGAGAGAATTTACAGCAGCTAGCTAGCCTGGCTATTCCAACCGTGACAGAAGAACCAGTCCAAAGTCTTGTAAAGTGGTATGATGACACCTTGAAAGACGCTATGCACGGAAACGAAACCAAGCAAATGCCAGAAAAAAGCTAGCAGATAACAGATCAACGTGGTCTCCCTGGCGAACACAAAGTCTGGCACCGGAAGTTCATGCTGATCCTGAAACTCTTCAGCTTTCTTTTGATGTGCAAGATCAGGCTGGCACAGTGGGAACCAGTGGAGGCCGAAATCAACCAACAAAACAAAATGGCCGTGAAATCAACCAACACACACAAGAGATGGCCGTGAAATCAACTAACACACACAAAGAAATGGCCGTGAAATCACTAACACACAAAGAAATGGCCGTGAAATCAACCAACACACAAAGAAATGGCCGTGAAATCAACCAACCACACAAAGAAATGGCCGTGTGTCCCACTTGCTCTCACTGGTGCTGTCTGTCGCAAAGCGAAGCTGAAGCTCTCCCTGAAATCCGTTGTCGAGGAGTAGAAACCGGGAAAAACAAGATTATGTACCATGCTTGAACACTCGAAGACACGTTTGTTAGGTCCACCCAGCGCTAGATGAAGAATCATTGAAAACTGGAATCTCAGGAGGCAATGGACGTGGCGAGGAAAACCCTAACGTCAGGGAAATAAGAGGAAACACACGCACACACACACCAGCAGACAAGGACTGCGAGAAATGAACTGATAGTCATAGAAAAAAAGGAAAAGCAAAGAGAGACGGTGTGATACATGAGTTCTAGAAAGCAGTAGACGCTAAAAGGATCCAGAAGGCCAAGAGGGGTACGAACTGCGTGATAACACTATTTCCGAAAAGTCTCAGCTGGGACAAAACATGGCATATGGTTCCTATTCCGATCAGCTTTATCTTGAAATCGGTACATGACCTGCTGCCCTCGAGTTCAAACCCTCTTGTATTACATGAAGAAGATCAGCTGACCCCACGTGTCCACTCTGCCAGGACCTACAAACAGTGGAACATGCCCTGAGTTCATGCACAACGGTGCTAACCCAGGGGGGATACACACGGAGACCCAATCAAAGTCCTTCCCATACACCTTTGGTGCAGTTGGACCTGTACTTTTACTCGATGTTTCATATTTCAAATATCATTAATCTAATCATTCTGAATTTTTATGACTTTGTCGGTAAAAGATTCAAGTATGTGCTGCCCCAAAATGATGCGATTTTGTCTGTTAATAAAAAAAAACAGCAAAACACATAATTGCCTTACGAAATCGTACATGCGGTAAACATTGCCAAATGAAACATTGCGCCACCAGAAACTCCAGCCAAGATGTTCTACAGATGAGGCCACAAATCATGGTCTGGAGCAGCTGTGACATACAGAGCATGGAATCTGGGTTTACTTGAGGAAATGGATGACTGAGAGTGCACAGTAGTAGACCTTCTAGACCGAAAAAACAAAAAAAAAAAAAAAAAATTCAGGGATCGACAGACAAAAAAAAAAAAAAAAAAAATTCATGGCATCAGACTGGATATAGAAATCCTCTCAAATTCAACCAAACTGATGATTCAGATCAAACCCATTTGTCAGACGAAAACAGATTGGAGAACGCTCACATCTGAAAGACAGGGGTATCCAGTCTACCCAGCTGCCTGAAGGAATCTGGCTTCCATGCCCACAGTCCTCGCCATACAGGTTGGAGCACAGGGCTATGTAGGCTCACCAGCTGGTGAGGTCATCAAACAGATCTTGTGTTGTCGAAACTTCAACATGGGCAGTCCCCATGAAGCAATTCTCAGCCTTCCATTACTTTACTGTGAGACAGCCTGTCGGAGGGGCAACTTCCACAGCACGCAGTTTACAGTCAGACAGCCTGTTTCAGGGGCAACTTCCACAGCATGCAGTTTACAGTCAGACAGCCTGTTGCAGGGGCAACTTCCACAGCATGCAGTTTACAGTCAGACAGCCTGTTGCAGGGGCAACTTCCACAGCATGCAGTTTACAGTCAGACAGCCTGTGTTTCAGGGGCAACTTCCACAGCATGCAGTTTACAGTCAGACAGCCTGTTTCAGGGGCAACTTCCATAGCATGCAGTTTACAGTCAGACAGCCTGTTGCAGGGGCAACTTCCACAGCATGCAGTTTACAGTCAGACAGCCTGTTGCAGGGGCAACTTCCATACCATGCAATTTACAGTCAGCCTGTTGCAAGGGCAACTTCCATACCATGCAGTTTACAGTGAAACAGCCTGTTGCAGGGGCAACTTCCATACCATGCAGTTTACAGTGAGACAGCCTGTTATAGAGGCAACTTCCATACCATGCAGTGGTGTCCTGACTCGTCAATCACTCTCCATACCATGCAGTGCTGGCTTGACTCGTCAGTCACTCTCGAGGCGCGAACTTCTAAGCTCACTGCTGACGACAATGATTGCTATAGTGAGGAATTTTATTTTATGTTATCATTTGCTCAAGAGTTTTGGGTCTTGGTGGTGAGGGTTGAGTCTGGTTTTGTGGATAAATGCTTATGCAATACGTGTGGCAGAAGAAAGGATTCAAATCCGCCATAATACATGACTTTCTCTCGAAAGCTCCAAAGTGCTATTCTTAGCTGAGTGACCTTTTTAAATCCTGTAGTCGTTATGTCTACCCCTCAACAGTTAAAACTTCCACAACGACTCGTACGCGATTTCGACCGGACGGTCATCAAGATTTTTCGTGAACTGGAAGGAGCGCACCGAGCCTTAGCGAGATTCCGAAACCATCTGCATTTCACGCTACACTGTGAACATCACGGTGTCGTACCGACCAGCTTAAAGATCAAGTCATCGGTCAAAGGAAAAGCTGCAAGCAACATCTTATTCCGTACAGAACGGGCCCTGATGAACGAGCGCATCAAGCAGATCAATCTGAGGATCGAGGGATTAGAACAACATATCCATCTCTCAGTTCGGACAGGTTGAGTGCAAACGTACCGACGACTGAGATACTGGCGGAAGTGAAGGACTGGTTCGAGTCAACTCAAAACTTGGAATGGAACAAAGTGTGCATGCGCCAGAGAAGTAAGTTTGAGAAACTAATGGCGAGACTGAAGCGTGACAAGAACGATCACATTCCAATTGTACCTGTGACTGAAGAAGAGACGCGCAGGGTGAAGAAAGAGATGGGTTGTGAATCTATCGGAACGTGAACTTTCTGACTCTGAACAGCAAATGCTGGAAAAGGGACTCAATTTTGCTGTGACCCCGGACAAACTCCCCATCGTGGACTACATCACGAGTATCGAAACCGCCTGCAGACAGATAGGCCCGCATACAGAAGAGGCGTCCCATCTGAGGTCGGAATGTGTGTCAACATCCTGAAACAAACACAACCGCCAAAACCCAACATTCCTGTTGAGGAGAGGCGTGCGTTGGCCCGACTTAGGAAAGACGACACGATTTTTTGATACTCCCGGCCGACAAGGGTTGGTCCACGGTCATCATCTCCAAGTCCATGTACTATGACAAGGCAGTCAACTGTTGGATGACAGAAAAACCTACCAGCCTCTCAAGAAAGACCCCACCAACAGGTATGCCACCAAGCTCAAGGATCTGCTCAAACGTCTCAAGGAGGCGGGCGGACTTTCCCTTGACTTTTACAGAAAACTGTACCCATCAACCACTGATGTCCCCAAGTTTTATGGCCTTCCTAAGGTGCACAAGAAAGACGTCCCTCTCCATCCCATAGTTGCTTCCAGAGGTTCCCTCATGTATGAGACGGCGAGATTTGTGGCAGACATCCTGTCTCCTTTGGTTGGCACGACAGAACACCACATCATCAACAGTGCGGACTTGGTTCAGAAACTGACAGACTACACCCTTTCTCCTGACGAGTGCCTGGTATCATATGATGTTTCGGCATTGTTCACCAGCGTCCCCGTCGAAGAAAGCATCCACATCATCAAAGCAAGACTCCAGGCTGACGACACTCTGCCCCAGCGTACTACGCTTTCCGTGGACAGCATCTGTGAACTCCTGGCTTGCTGTCTCAACACCACTTACTTCACGTTCCAAGGCAACTTCTACCAGCAGACCGCAGGAGCGGCCATGGGCTCTCCAGTCAGCCCCATTGTAGCCAACCTCTTCATGGAGGACTTCGAGGAGAAGGCCCTGGCGTCTTACCATTCTCCTCCACGCTATTGGGCTGCTACGTGGACGACACCATGACCATCCTCAAGAGGGAGCTGGTGGAAGACTTCACTAACCATTTGAACAGTCAACACCCTGCTATCAAATTCACTCATGAGGTGGAGGAGAACAACTCGATTGCCATGCTAGACACACTCATTACACGGACAGAGGACAGCCTCTCCTTCAGTGTGTACCGCAAACCTACCCACACCGACCAGTACCTACAGTTTGAAAGCCACCAGCCACTGGAACACAAACTCAGAGTGATACGCACCCTCACCCATTGGGCCAACACCATCTGCTCTACTCAGGATGCCAAAGACCAGGAAATGGAACACCTCAAACTGGTTCTCACCATATCAGGCTATGAGAAGTGGGCGTGGAACATCCTGGCTAGCAAGAAGATCACACCGCATCCTACCACCAAACAAGACCAAACCAGGCGTAAAGGACATGTCACCATCCCCTATGTCCTCGGTGTGACTGAAGCCTTGAGCAGGAAAGATCAGGAAAAACCAGCGTCTCCATGCATCCCAAACCTATCAACACCATCCGCAGCCAGCTGGTCGCCCCCCCCCCAAGACAAAACTGACAAACTGGACAAGTCTGGAGTGATCTACCAAATAGACTGTCGTGACTGTGAAGAGAACTATGTCGGGGAAACTGAGAGAAACCTTCGAAAACGCTTGACAGAACACAAAAGGGAATCATCACCAGTAGGCGCCCACCTACACGCCCAGCAACATCAGTTCGATTATGAAAACATCAGCGTTCTCGACCGTGACAATAGATGGTTTCAGCGTGGGGTGAAGGAGGCTATACATATTTGCGCCAACAACCCCACACTCAACCGGGACCGGGGCAGACACACCTTGCCATCGGTGTACAACACCCTCATTGTTCAGTCACATGACCACTGAAGAAGACGGACGGAGGTCTGTCGAAAGCTCCAAGTAAGTCATATTCCTAGCTGAGTGACCTGTTTAAATCCGGTAGTACATCTCAGAGGGATGTTTTGCTTAAAATTTAATTTTGTGTATTACTTTCGTGCCCTGTTTTTATATGTTTTTATAGCAATTTGGCCAGTGTCAGACATGCCTTCTGTCCTGGAATAGCCATTCTTGTTATTGACAAAAATATGAACATCGATGACCGTTCCAGACATTACAGCTGCTGACTGCGTTTGACTGACAGAACAGATGAGGTGATAACGAACGTGTGCTCCTATTTCACCAAAAACACAGACAGCGAATCTTTCCAGGAAAAAGTAATCGATGTTGCCAGACCTCAATGGTAGCCATGTTTAGAGGACAGAAAGGGAACAGCTTGCTTTGTGCACGACCTGCAAGTGCGCATTCTCCATGTCATGTCATTCCCTGATGATGTGGGTGTGCGAGCGTGCATACATGTACATCTGAAAAGCATCGTATTTGTAAAAAAAAAAAAAAAATATAGCGTGTTTTTAAAAACTCTTGAACATATCGGTTTCGTCTCGATTTCACAGCATCTGTTTTTGATGGAAAGGTTTTGGGCAATCCGCTTACATATTTGTTGTTTCTTTTTTTTTCTTTAGAAATGCAGCAGTCTGTGTTTCAGTCTTGAAAGGGAATACAAATCAACACTTTTGAAAAGAAAAGCAATGGAAGACTGAGACAACAATATCCTTGAAAGATCATTTAAAACATTACAAAAAGCTTTGCATGAAAATGCTGTCCATGAGATGACAAGTTGATATTCAACAGAATGCGTCCATTAAACTTGTAAGAACGTGAGGGACCAGAAAGTGCTGAAAAGAGTGTGAATGAAAGGAAAAATGCAGTGGCAGATGGAATTACTGGGAAAATGCAAAACATGCGCTGGCGGTTGGGTAGCTGGCGGTTTTGTAGAACACATTCTGTTGTACTTCATGTCTTTGAAAACACGGCAATATAAGTAATCATAGCAATTAAAGAGGCATTTTTTTTGTGATCTGAGCTCTAATATAGAATCTGTAACGGAAGTTGAAAATACTACATGACACGAAGGGATAGAAGAACATTGTTTTGTAGAGAAATACTACAGGGGATTTTAAAAGAAATTTTCCACAGTTGACCTTGTGTTTACTTTGCGAGCAACAGAAGGTGTTGTTCCCATCGTAAAAATATATAGCGTTAACTGATTTGAAAAGGCGTTCAGTAGTAGGAAACATGGCATGGGCCATCCTAAAAAAATGGAAGAAAAAGCAAATTGTCTATATAAGTAATATGAAGGCTAGGACTGGACGTAGAGCCAGACAATGGATGGATTACATTTACTGTGTGCCCATAGGGTGAAAGAAGGTAACACTTGCAGACCCCATGTTGTTTTTCATGTTTGTTAATGAACTTGCAGTAGAAGTCATAAGAATGTGCACACGTGGCACGATATTTACGCACAACTAATCTGAACTCTATATCTCTACTGGCTAAAGATGTGGGTTACTGGCTAAAACAGTAACAGGCCTGCTAAAGCAGGTAAGAGGTGTGTTTCGTTTAGCGTTAGCCCTACCCTTTGGGATGAACTGGGAAATGTATAATTTGGGTTGTATTTAGAAAAGGCAGGTATATCTCTATGCATGTTGGTAATGCATACAAATACCAAAAAATAGGCTTGATATTGAACAAGGCTTCGTTTTGTAGCAGTGCTGACAAACTTTGCTAACAGAGTCTAAATTGCTTTGTGCTGTTTCTAGCAAAAATCTCATGAGGGAAAAGGAAAGATTTCTTTGACTACTTTTTCTGACAATATTCTATTCAATGATTCAGTCAATTATTCGGATTAGAGACCGAATTGTGAAGTTAGACGATGCAAACACACTCCATGGCAAACAGATACATATTATATCTCCACTGAAAAAGATTCTTGGGCATTACATTAGGAACACTTAATGACCTGATGTATGTAAACACGAACATATATTTTATTCACACAAGTTCAACATAAAATGTGAAATTCAGTAAAAAGAGAAGTGGTAAGATGATGTTCGTTTGTCCCTTAATTCTGAGAAAGATATCTTTTATCGTTTACTGTTCTGCCCTATTGGACTTGAGGATGACAGTGTTTTTTATCATTACGCACATCACTTTGAATGAAATTCTGTGTACTTAAGTCATGTAACAATGAGACTGTGTTCAACAATGTGGTGTTGAGGACCGGAACACCTCAGCTGGAAGAGCGCCGGACTAGTGATCCTGTGTTCCTGGGGTCGCAGGTTCGAAACTTTGTTTAGGGGGTTCGGAACAGGGGGATACTATAAAGCAAGGTTCCGTGTGTGTGAATGTGCACATACCATCTTGCACACAAACAAAATCTCATCACAAACCTGTGGATGAGACGGCCAGTATGGCCGTTGATACGGTTTGTATGGCTTTTACATTGCATGCACCAGAAGAATGAAAACATAAACGATAAGTGAATTGACTGATAAACTGAACGACGTGGGAAACGACTGTGGCGCCAGCAGACGATTCAGCCGGCTCTACCCAGGTAGGCAGCCCGTTGTGTGGAGGAAAGCGTGGATTGTAAAGTGCCTAGATCTCGGTCTTCAACTGAGGATAAGCGCTTTTTAGGGACTCTCAATACCAATGATAATGATGATGACGATGACGACGATAATAGCAATAATGATATAATAATAATAATAACAACATAATAGTAATACTCAACAACAACAACAATAATGATAATAACAATAATGATAATGATGATGAAGATAATAATAATAGTAAAAACAATAATAATAATAATGATAACAACAACAACAACACTAACTGTTCACTTGCAAAACATTAATTACTTGACTGCTATTGTTTACGAGGATGGTCAGTGTGAGACTGTGTCATTTAGGTCCAGACAGATCAGGTTATCAGACATTGCTGTCTGTTTTGTCTTGTGTCACATGGGGCAGTATGTGTTTCCTGCTGTCTGTTTTGTCTTGTGTCACATGGGGCAGTATGCGTTTCCTGCTGTCTGTTTTGTCTTGTGTCACATGGGGCAGTATGTGTTTCCTGCTGTCTGTTTTGTCTTGTGTCACATGGGGCAGTATGCGTTTCCTGCTGTCTGTTTTGTCTTGTGTCACATGGGGCAGTATGCGTTTCCTGCTGTCTGTTTTGTCTTGTGTCACATGGGGCAGTATGCGTTTCCTGCTGCCTGTTTTGTCTTGTGTCACATGGGGCAGTATGTGTTTCCTCCTTCAGGCGAAGAACTTTAACTTTGATATCCAAACAAAGCTTGCAGCCTCGTGTCAAATCAGCATAATACTTTCATCATTGTGACATTAACAGAGTAACGTAACGATATTTGGCGGCTTAAAAATTAAACTGTTTCAAGTGTTGTTGTTTGAAGATCTTAGTATCGGGTCATGTGGTTTTCTGATTCAGAACAAGCATTAGATCTCGTGGCAGACCGTGAAATAGGATCTGAAATTACCAAAGGAGCACCTCGATCCGCACCACAATATGATGCATGAGGTTTATAACCTTGTTCTTCAACACCACCCTGACAGTTTTAACTGGGACTGAGATCGTTTGACTGTGCTGGTCACAGCAGAATTAGAATGGACTGGTTTCGGTTTCCACTGTTTTTGTCTTGTGAATGGAGGTGTCCTCTGGAAGAGCTATGGCCTCTGAGGTAATATTCACTCAACAGATAGGTGGAGACGGACTTGTAGCACTTACATGTACTTCTTGGAGTTCACTTTTCTTTTCACTAGATGAGACCACTCACACCAAAGTGTGAGACACAGCTCCACACCATGAGCTTCAGATGACAAGCTGGAAGATCACCCAAGCATTAGTCGTCACAGCTCAGAAGATGTTCGCCACACAGCTTCTTAGATGGTGTTCCTTGGATAACGCATTATCATTGAATCAGATAGACTTGCAGTCATCACTCACATGTTTTGGGCAGTAGAGCCTGGCATCAGTTTCTCCTGAACTCAATGTTCACTACCCTGATCACAACCTTCTCTTTCAGTCTTTTGACTTCCACTGAATGAAGGTTCTTTTATACAGTCTGCCAAGAACGAGACAGATCAGTCACGAAATTACAATCACCAGTGACGTCTTTTTAAAATCTTTCTACAATCTGCAATGACAAGCATGAAAACGTTGATAGTGGTGCTTTCAATAATGTTACACCTTGGCTTCTGATGGTAGCTTTCTACCGATCCAGTTGATCAAAATCAAGTTTCGAATCAGCAATTCTAGGATCTGAAGCACTCATTTGCTTTTAGTGAACTTCATAAAGTAATATTATCAACTTTCTTTCACCATCACTGAAATCTTCGCCACAGTTTCATTGTCACGAAGCTAAGAAGAAGAAAAAAACCTATCACACCCACACCACCACCACCATTATCATCATCATCATCATCATCATCATCATCATCATCATCATCACCATCATCATCATCATCAGCAGCAGCAGTAGCATCATAACCATCCATCTATCATCCATCATCCATCATACATGACGTAGAAATGCCACAAAATGCACAGTAATAAATTTGAACCATGCAGCTCATTAGAAACTCCCCCTCCATAGCAACCCTATTCCACCCTGATGAAGGTGGCTGGCTGCCTCTTGCATCATCATTCATCATCATCAATCATCATCCAGTTGCAGTGACAACTACAAGGACAACATCAACAACAACGACAAGCAAAGAAAGGCAATTTCCTGGATGCCTCCCATGCAGTGGATGAAGACAACAGGCAGATGAAAAGACGGATAGTGAGTGGGACGTACTGGGAGGGAAAGAGACACGCCACTCTTTTTTTTTATCTTGATTTTTTCCCCGGTATCTTAGTATTGAACAAATTGCTACTGGTGTACAGATTAGTCTTTTCATTTATGGTATATTGCAGTTCATGCATAACTTGACGTAGAAATGCCACAAAATGACAGTATTAAATTTGAACCATGCAGCTCACTTTCACCTCTCCCCTCCATACCCTATCCACCCTGATGAAAGGTGGCTGGCTGCCTCTTGTATTCTTGCATGGCAACCAGTATCCAGTTGGCGTAAATGTCTTAAAGTTTCATTTCCAGACCTCCTCCCCACTCACCTCTCCCCCACTTCAGTGATGACCTCTCCAACCACTTCACCTCTCCCCCCCCCAGTAGAAATAGGTGGAATAGGTCATCCACGGACTTGTCAGCACTTACACTGAACTTCTTGCCACTCATGTTGATGATGGATTCCTTTTCACTGCCTTGTCTGTCTCACTCTCACTCACCACAACTCGTTGTCTCTGGTGAGATCACAGCTTGCAATCCATGCTCTCTCTGCTTCACTCTCTCCCCCCCACTTCACCTAGTCCCCCACTCCCTCTTCAGATGTTCGCCACCCCCCCACTTCAGATGTCCCCCCCACTTGGATAACGCATCCCACTTTCACCTCTCCTTGCACGTCACCTCTCACCCCCCACGTCACCTCTCCTCCAGCTTCACCAGTTCCTCCTGATTCAATGTTCCTACCCTCTTCACAACCTTCTTCAGTCTTTTCACTTCCTCTCCCACCACTTCACCTACAGTCTCCCCCCACGAGACAGATCTCCAACCACTTCACCTCCCCCAGTGACGTCCTCTCCAACCACTTCTTTCTCCAATCTGCAATGACAAGCATGAAAACGTTGATAGTGGTGCTTTCAATAATGTTACCTCACCCCCACTTCACCCTCTTTCTACCGATCCACCTTGATCAAAACGTCAAGTCTCGAATCACTTCTACCTCTCCCCCCCTCATTCACCTTTCCCACCACTTCTTTAAAGTATATTATCAACTTTCATGCATAAATGATCACTGAAATCCGCCACAATTTCAGTATTTGTCACAAACCATGCAGCTCTTATAACTTCCTATCACAATACACTATCCACCACCATGAAAGGTGGCTCATCTGCCTCTTCATCATCATTGCACCATCATCATCATCAGCAGCAGCAGCAGTATCATCAAACCATCTTAAAGTTCATCTTAATTTCATTACATTCTGATCAGTAGCACTGTGCTGTTGTGGCGGTACAAGGGTCAACATCACGGAACGACAAGCATCAGTAGAGCAATTTCCTGGATGCACTCCCTCAGTGGATGAAGACAACAGGCAGATGAAAGACGGATAGTGAGTGGGACGTACTGGGAGGGAAAAGAGACACGTAGTTCTTTTTTTTATCTTTTTTTTTATCTTCACCTGAACAAATTTACTGGTGTACAGATTAGTCTTTTATTTATATTGCAGTTCATGCATAAATGACGTCCCTCTGCCACACAAATGACAGTATTAAATTTGAACCATGCAGCTCATTATAACTTCCCCCTCCATACCCTATCCACCCTGATGAAAGGTGGCTGCCTCTTGTATTCTTGCATGGCAACCAGTATCCAGTTGGCGTAAATGTCTTAAAGTTCATCTTAATTTCCAGACCTCTGATTAGATTTACTGTGCTGTTGTGGCGGTAACTGGTCATCAACACGGAATGTGTGGCATCAGTAGAGCACTGAACAGCAGAGCCACTCATGTTGATGATGGATTCCTTTTGCGGTGCCTTAGTCTGTCTCACCCACCCAACTCGTTGTCTCTGGTGAGCATCACCGTTGTAATCCGCTCTCTCTGCTGCTTCACTCTCCTCCCACTTCACCTCTCCCCCCACGTCACCTCTCCTCCCACTTCACTCTCACCCCCCCCCCACTTCACCTGTCCCCCCACTTCACCTCCCCCCCTTCACCTCTCCCCCCACTTTTTCACCTCTCCCCCACTTCACCTCTCCCCCCACGTCACCTCTCCTCCCACTTCACCTCTCTCCCCCCAATTCACCTCTCCCCACTTCACCTCTCCCCCACTTAACCCCCAACCACTTTCCTCTCCCACCACTTCACCTCTCCTCCCACTCACCTCTCCTGGAGTTCCCCCACTTCACCTCTCCCCCCAATTCACTCTCTCCCCCCACTTCACCTCTCCCCCACTTCACCTCTCGCCCCCCCACTTCACCTCCCCCCCACTTCACCTGCTCTCCCTCCCCAAACTCTCCCCCACCTCTCCACCCCTTCACTTCAACCCTCCCCCACTTCACCTATTCCCCCACTTCACCTCTCCCACCACTTCACCTCTAATCCCACTGGACCTTTCCCCCCCACTTCACCTCCCCCCCACTTCACCTCTCCCCCCCCCCCACTTCACCTCTCCCAACTTCACCTTCACCTCTCCACCCCACTTCACCCTCTCCCCCCTTCACCTCTTCCCCCACTTCACCTCTCCCCCAACTTCACCCTCTTCTCCCACTTCACCTCCCCCCCACTTCACCCTCTCCCCCACTTCACCTTTCCTCCCACTTCACCTCTCCCCCCACTTCACCTCTCCCCCCACTTCACCTCTCCCCCTCCCCCACTTCACCTCTCCCCCCACTTCACCTCTCCCCCCACTTCACCTCCCCCCCCACTTCACTTCACCTCTCCCCACTTCACCTCTCCCCCTCTTCACCTCTCCTCCCCACTTCACCTCCCCCCCACTTCACCTCTCCCCCACTCACCCCCCCTCACCTCCCCCCTTCACCTCTCCGCCCACTTCACCTCTCCTCCCTCTCTCACCTCTCCCCCCACTCACCTCTCCCCCCACTTCACCTCTCCCCCCACTTCACCTCTCCCCCCACTTCACCTCTCCCCCACTTCACCTCTCCTCACCTCCCCCACTTCACCTCTCCCCCACTTCACCTCTCCAACCACTTCACCTCTCACCCGCCCACTTCACCTCTCCAACCACTTCACCTCTCCGCCCACTTCACCTCTCCCCCCACTTCACCTCTCCGCCCCACTTCACCTCTCCAACCACTTCACCTCTCCGCCCACTTCACCTCTCCTCCCACTTCACCTCTCCACTTCACCTCACTCCCCCACCACCCACCCCCCCCACTTCACCTCTCCCCCCCTCAACTTCACCTCTTCCCCACTTCACCTCTCCCCCCACTTCACCTCTCCAACCACTTCACCTCTCCCCCACTTCACCTCCCCCCACTTCACCTCCCCCCTACTTCACCTCTTCTCCCCCCACTTCACCTCTCCAACCACTCTCCCCCACTTCCTCTCAAACCACTTCACCTCTCCCCCCACTTCACCTCTCCTCCCCACTTCACCTCTCCCCCCACTTTATCTCCCCCCCCCCACTTCACCTCTCCGCCCACTTCACCTCTCCCCCCTTCCCCCCCCCACTTCACCTCTCCCCCACTTCACCTACTTCACCTGTCCCCCCACTTCAACTCTCCCCCCCCACCTCTCACACTTCACCTCTCCCCCCCTTCACCTCCCCCCCACTTCACCTTCACCTCTTCCCCCCCCCCCACTTCACCTCTCCGCCCCACTTCACCTCTCCTCCCACTTAATCTCTCCTCCCACTTCAATCTCTCCTCCCACTTCACCTCTCCTCCCCACTTCACCTCTCCTCCCACTTCACCTCTCCTCCCACTTCACCTCACCTCTCCTCCCACTTAATCTCTCCTCCCACTTCACCTCTCCTCCCACTTAATCTCTCCTCCCACTTAACCTCTCCTCCCACTTCACCCTCTCCTCCCACTTCACCTCTCTCCCCACCTAATCTCTCCCTGCCCCCCCAATTCACCTCTCCCCCCACTTCACCTCTCCTCCCACGTCACCTCCCCCCCACTTAATCTCTCTCCCCACTTAATCTCTCCCCTGCCCCCACGTCACCTCTCCGCCCCACTTCACCTCTCCTCCCACGTCACCTCTCCCCCCACTTAATCTCTCCTCCCACTTAATCTCTCCCCCCAACTTCACCCCTCCCCCCACACTTCATCCCCCCACTTCATCTCTCCCCCCACTTCTCCTCTCAAACCATGACACCATCTTTTGCTCTTTGTGGCTGGCCTATTATGCCACGTCATCTGCATCAGAATCCTCTCCCCTTCTCCCTCCCCCACACTGCTCCTTATCCCATAGCCCCCCCCCCCCCCCCCCCTTTTTTTTTCCCCCTTCCATCCACAACCACACCTTCCACCATCCCCACGCTAAAAACTGTTTGAGTCACTATCATACTATCCTCTCCCTTTGTTTTGTTCCCCCACCCATTCTGTTCTTTAATCCTGTCCAAACCCTCTCCAACCCTAACGCCCATCTTCAGTCATGTTCCGGAGAAAAAAAATCAGGGGAAGATAACGCCTGTCTTTCGATCGCACAGTTACCTTTCCTCAGTGTTAAGATCATTTTGCAATTTGTACATGTGTCAGTTTTTAAACAAAGATCACATCAACCCTGCGACATGTAAATCCGAGTTGATCAATGATAATAAGTGAAGTTGAACTGTTTGTAACATACTGTCTTCATTGCAGGCGTACCATTTCAAACCGATGCTTTGGAATTTTCTCTCTCTGATTGAACTGTTAAACTGTTAAAAAGAAGTCAGGAGAAGATAACGCCAGTCTCTCCATTGCAAGCGGAGCTGCCTTTTCTTAGTTTACAGGGCAAGAATACAGATCTAGCCAGTCAAATATTGATTTAACGTCAGGATAACGATCGGGATCTCGACAGTCTGCATAACAGAAAGCACCCTTTCTTTTGGCATTTTCTGTCTCTGATTGAACCGTTAAGCGGACAGATGGAGCAAAACTGCTCTAGGCGCGCCCACAAGTGGCAATTAAATCCGTGAAAATGACGGGGTCTCTTTAGCTGAACGCGAACTCTGACATAAATTACCTCCCTTGCAGATTTTCCAAACACTGCCTTTGGTCATCTTCGCGTTGCTAGCAGCTGTTGGTTTAAACTTTGTTATGTTAACGGCAGCCTACTCCAAATGTGCATCAGCAACAAAACATAGTGGAACACTCGATATCATCTGGCGAACGCGAACGTCATGGAAGTACGTCATTTCCATGACGTCCTATTTTCAGATGTTGCTTCCAGATAGGGTTTTCTTCAGGGTTTTCTTCAGATAGTGCCTCTTTCTATTGTTTGGCAGTAACACAGCATTTCTACAGTTTTCTCGGAGTAAAGATCTTGTATCATGACACGTACAATTGCAGTAAGTTCTTTTTTTTTTTCCCATTGCTTTGCAGTAAAACTGCAATTCTACAGTTTTCTCTGTGTAAAGATCTTGTATTACAACACGCTCAGTTGCAGGTCTGTTTGTGTCAACATACACTTTGTCAAGCCGGTGCTGTGTGCTGCCCAGATTGTACCCGCCACTTCAGTTGCACAGCACTTGCAAGCCTGCTTGCACACACACACACACACACACACACACACACACACACACACACGCACACACACACACACACACCACACGGACACACACACGCACGCACATACACACATTCACTCTCAACACACACACATTCACACACACACATACAAACGCGAGCGCCACACACACACACACACACACACACACACACACACACACACACACAGAGACACACACACCGCGCGCGCGCGCGCACACACACACGTACACGCACGGACGCGCTCACACACGTACACACGCACACACACACACACATACACACACACACACACACCTGCGCGCACACGCACACGCACGCTCACACACGTACACATTCACACACACACACACACACACACACACACACACACACCACACACACACACACACAAACATACACACACATGCGCACACACACACAGACAGACAGACAGACACACACACACACACACACACACACACACACACACACACACGCACACACACATACTTGCACACACACAGACACACACAGACACATATACACACACACACACACACACACACACACACACACACACACACCACACACACACACACACACACACACACACACACTCACACACACACACACATTCACACTCAACACGCACAAACATTCAATGAAACCCATAAATCAAAGAAGAAAGGTAAAAGATGCCTCTTAACATAAAACATTTCATGTGGGGAAATTTGATTTATTCTTGGCAGTAAACACGATGCTAACCATTACGATGTAAAATGTCAAACGCCTTCATGACGAAGTAATCAATGTGCATTGTGTGTTGTTTTCTTGCAGTGGTGTTCGCCTAACAACATTTGTCAAGAGACTCGAAAGCACTAACTATGGGTTACTATAGCAACAAGACACTGACTTTTGTATCTCATGCTTTAGCATTATTTTTGGAGCACCGACTAATTCAGCTTTATGTCTCATTGAAAAACACCAGTTGTCAAGCCATTGCTCAAGCTTTGGTAGAGACGGGAGACAAAACATGAATCTGTGTGGAGATTGAAACATGACCCGGGATGGTTTCAATACGTAATCCACTAGACTACAATCTGTGTGATACTTGTTTGAGACACTGTATATTCGAGTTATCAAAATCTTCATTTTAATTGAGCGGGAAAGATGTGTTTCATATAGATGTTAAACATCAGCATGCGCATTACTCAGTGAACACAGCTAATTCTGCAAACAAGGAAATACTTTTCTTTCTTTTCTTTCTTTTTTTTTTTTTTTTTTTTCTGTCCAACCTCTGCGCCACCTCAAGAGGCAGTGTACCCACGCCGCTCATTCCGACACCCTGTCCACAGCCACGGCCCCAGTCGGCCCCACCGCAGCCCCGGCACCGGCAATCCACAGGCACAGGCAAGCCGTCAAGAGGCAACCCACCGGAGGAGACAGTGCACTGCTGCCGAGTCACTTCAGTGGTGTTCAGTGGCGCCTGTTCTGATCTAACATACGCAGGACACCACCTACTACTACCCCCTACTACTGACGACAATATTGCTTAGTCGCGGAGCCGGCGTGAGTGAGCTCTCCCTCCGGAGGGCGCCACCACGTCCGTCCAACGACAACCCCCATGGACTCGCCGATACCGGTGACCCCGACGGAACCAAACCAAGGCCACACAGACGCGGAGAGGACATCGAAACTGAGGTCACCATGAGAGCAGGGCATGAAGGGCCACAGAATTTGAGACTTTTTTTTTTTTTTTTTTAATGCTGATCGATGATGAGAATGAGGATGATTATGATGATGCTACGGATTTCCATTTCGGTCTGAGACTACATGACAGGGCTGTACTCTACGCTTCCTTTCATATATATCTCGGCGTCAACCAGGCCCGAGAGATACAGACACCTGCAGTGTTGGTCAGGAAATTTGAGCAACACTCTCAGAAAACGCATCTATTAAGTGGATGAAACTCAACTGTGTGGTCCCAGTCTTCCCAACTGAGTCCACAGCAAACTCAACTCTGGGTAGGAGCCGGTCGGGGCAGAAAAACCCACATGGACTTTCTGATGGGATTCGAACCCACGACCTCCCAGCCGAGTGTCCGCGACGCTAACCACTTCGCCATGGCGGCTGGTTTTTCTTTTCTTTCATCTTGTTGTTGTCTCGTCTTACACGGTTTTTTTTTTTTAACATGAACCGTTTGTTCCAGCCATTCTACACACATCCTCCCCAAGGTTTGGCCAGCTGCAGCACTAATAGCCACAGTATACAGGGACAAAATAATGATCAAATCGTCACAAGGGGACCAGCCAGAGGAGACACTGCACTGCAAAACAATATCGTCCTCTGTGTTGGAACTAGCAGGGATGATCTATCTGTCGATGAATCTATCTAGATATCTACCTGTGTGTCTATCTATGCATTTATCTATGTGTTTTTTCTATCTATCTAACACAAAACATTACGTTTTTTGAGTCAAGAAGTTCAACGGTTCCCGAGTTACATCATGTCTCATTTTTGATACATCAGACTCTAACGAAGCACTCTCCGGAAGTATTAAACTTGAGACGCTTGACAACGCCATCCTATCAGTCCCACTAAAACACCAAACCAAAAAATAGATTTCAAATCTATGCCCACTCTCCCCTCCCCCCCCCCCCCCCCCCCCTCCCCCTCTTTCTTGCTTGGGACAGTGCAAAAGGCCCAACTGACACGATCAGTGACACAGGAAAAAAAAAAATTGCGTCATGGTAAATACGTGCCGCCTTTCGTTCTTAGCCGCCTACCTCCCCCCCCCCCCCCCCTCTCAACCCTCCCTCCCCATGCTGTACGATACACCGCAGCGTGGGAGGCGTTCTAACAACAGCCCGTCTCACCCCCCCCCCCCCCCCTCTCTCTCTCTACCCCGCGACACAAAGGCATGTGCCGACACAAAGACATGTGCCGACACAAAGACATGTGCCGCGCTCTCCACCCCCCCCCCCCCCCCCCCCCCCCTCCCTTCATCCCTGCCGTCCCCGTCCTCGCAAGCACCTGCACGTGCTCGCGAACCTAGGCGGACGCATAAATTAACTGGCGCTCAACGGTCAGCTATACGGATGCATAAATTATCCCGTGCCGATTAGGATCAAACAATTTCCGAGGCGATTGGTGACTAGACTAAATCCCTCCCCCTCTCACCCCTGATGGGTGAATGACAGTTTGTCGAAATTTGATTCGTTAAGAGAGATTCATAAAACTAGACACACACCAGCTCAGCTTCACTGACCCCTCAGGACTGCCTGTAGACAAGAGCAGAGGAAGACAAAGGACAGAGGCCTAGGAACCTCTGGTAACTCCTTGATCTCACGTCATTCCCTGTTCATTCCCAGGAAAAGTGAGTTGGAACTCTGTTTTACATTTTTTTGAATCTATGTATTGATTTTATGTATGCTGTGTGTGTTAGCATTGTAACTTTGTACAAATGCTTAGCAACATTTATCAAACTGATGAATGATTATTCTGTGTAGTGGTTTGCTTGCCATCACATGGCAAAGCTCTCTCCCAGTGGTTTTGATTCTTTTGTTAACAATCTGACCACTGCTCTTTGTGTTCACCCTGACTTTTGTCAGTATGCAACCCTGTCTGTTAAGATAATAATTCAATGATTAATTTTGATCAGGAAAACAGTATGCCTATGCTAGGTAAAAACTGCTACTGCTGATCTATAAATACTGGTGATTATTGGAATGATTTGTAGTGTATGACTCTAAGTCTACACCACATGTGTACTTGGACTAAGCAGCATAGCCAAGTCAGTGTGATTTGATTCATATGAAACAAGGAAGATTTGTTTAACTAAAACTGTAACATTGTATTACTGTCTCCTACCCTTTTGTAAACTTAACTTAGCCTTTAAACAAAAGTGGAGGTTAATAGTTATAGCAGAAACTCTACCATAGAGAAAACTTTGCTGGCTGAGTCTCACAACCCTTCTGAAAGACAGAGGAAAAGGGTAAATGTGTGCACTCGTCAGACCAGCCACCAGATTCTCATCTACAGATCAAGTTCTCTTTATCGCAGAACTGGGATCCTGGTCACGCTACACATTGCGACTGAACCAGGAGCTGGGATTTCGCCCAAAACCAGGGCGACACCAGACAACAGATCTACACCAGTGGGGCAGTCACCAGCCACAGAGAGAACAACTGTCTTCTCCCGAAGCAAAGCTAAGTTTGCTTACCACCTGGACTCAAACCCATCAGACCCTTACCCTCACTTTATGATGAAACAGTGAGAAACCTGTCTATGGTATTAGCAAGCAAGACTGGATGTATAGCAAGCGGGTGGATGTATATACATTCAGTGTAACGTAGACAGAACCCCCTGTATGCCAACTTAAGCTTGCTGCACAGAGTGTAAGCGAGTAAAGTAGGAGTGAGGAAAGGACCCCTCATTGTGGTAGTCCAATGAGAACTGAAACACAGCCTATGGAATTGTCACGCCATTTCTTATCTATGTGTGTAAGTAATAAAAGTTGATGTGTGAAAGTGCACTTAACTTGTGTCAGTTCCCTGTTGTTCAATCGAATGTTGAATGTTTGAACTTTCTCTCTTCAATTCTGTATCTCGGAGCTATAAGTACTAAGTAATTAATAGTACAGCCTAAGGAAAATTATCTCAGAGCCATTCTTCCGTATTTTTTTATCAATACCCGGAACAAATAAAAAATTTTCTTCGATGACTACTATACCGGAAAAGTTGCTCCTTCCACCACTAGTAAGAGAGACGGTGTAGGTGAAATGTAAGATAATTCTCATAGAGAAATTATTCCAAGTCCTTCCCCTAAGGACCCACCTACCAACTCCTATCCGTCCTGTCACATTTGCGCCAAATTCAATGAGATGAGTGACTGCTCCTTCATTTCTTTGTCCTGAGTGTGTGTTGTTGATCTTGCCTTAAGAAGACCTACGGGGTGAAACGCGTCGCGATTTGCCTTGTAATTTGTTTATTCATGTTTGGCGCATACAACACTCAACTTTTAAAAGATTTGGTCAGTTCATAGTTTATTTCAATGAATACAATACACAAAGCAGTTCCTGCACTTAATGAAGCAGAGAGACCACTTGACACATGGACTTGCAAAATGTCGCCAATGATAAACTCCCAAAGAACTCAGAGACAGTCTTCTACTCACTTTCCATCGGGAACTGGCTCAAGTGGCGCGGACAGTGTTTTGAAATGCAGTATCAATCCAGGATTGATGACGTGGTCTTCACAGCAACTGGCTGGATTTTACTCAGCATTCATGAGTTCAGCTGATATATTTGATTGATTCTGCTGCTTCAGATCATTTTTTGAACCTATCCAGCATTTATAGACAGGAGCACTAAGGTGGCCATTTTTAGAATCCAGAGGTAATAAACAAAGTCTATTTTCAAGAATTCTTTTCAACAAATGCAATACCAATCCTTTACATCAGTGTTAGTGGTACAATCTGCCAAACACCCCCCTTCCCCCCCCCCCTCCCCCCCCCCCCCCCCCCCCCCCCCCCCCCCCCCCCCCCCCACCCCGCCCCCCCGCCCCCCCCCCCCCCGCCCCCCCCCCCCCCCCCCACCCCCCCCCCCCCCCCGCCCCCCCCCCCCCCCCCCCCCCCGCCCCCCCCCCCCCCGGTCGGTAGGAGGAGAGGTGTAGGTGAGGTCCAACCCCCCCCCCCCCCCCCCCCCCCCCCCCCCCCCCCCCCCCCCCCCCCAACCCCCCCCCCCCCCCGCCCCCCCCCCCCCCCCCCCCCCCCCCCCCCCCCCCACTCATTTCCCTTTTTCCTTTTTGTACGTACTTTATCCCAGTTTCTTTTCCAAACGGGCCGGAACACATGCTCTCTCCCTCTCTCTCACTCCTATCTCTCTCGTCTCACGAATCCTCCTCCCTGTCTCTCTTCTCTCTGGTGTTGTGTGTGTGTGTGTGTGTGTGTGTGTTTCCGTCCGTCCGTCCGTCCGTCGTCCGTCCGTGGTCAAAATGTGTTCCCACTCGCTCCAGACAAAAACTACTGGGCCAATCTTTCTGAAAACTTTGTAGGTATCTTCTTATGGGTCACGGATGATGCCCGATGTGATATTTTACCCATTTATAGCCGTTACTAACGGGCCAATAACGGTTTTCGTCTTTTTGAAATATCTTAGAAAGTACTCGGCCGATCTCTCTGAAAATTTGTAGGCCTGTTTATTATGGGTCATGGATGATGCCCGATGTGTTATTTTTATTTTCTTAGCCGTTGCTAACGACTATAACGGCCCACAAAACAGTTTTTTTCTTCTTTTGTAGAATGTCTCAGAAAGTACTTGGCCGATCTTCTCTGAAATTTGTAGGTATGTTCATTGTGGGATCACGGATGATGCCCGATGTGTTATTTTTTAACCGTTTATAGCCCTTTACTAACGGCTATAACGGCCCATAACGGTTTTGTTTTTTTTATGGAATATCTTAGAAAGTACCTGGCCGATCTTTCTGAACATTTGTTGGTATATTCATTATGGGTCACGGATCATGCCTGATGTTTTCATTTTTACCCTTATAGCCGTTACTAACGGCTATAGCGGCCCATAACAGTTTTTTTCTTTTTTTATGGGATATCTCAGAAAGTATTTGGCCGATCTTTTCTGAAAATTTGTAAGTATGCTCCTTATGGGTCACGGGATCATGCCCCATGTTTACCAGAATAGCTGGTACTATGGGCTTTTTAACGGTCCAAAACGGTTTTTTTTTCCTCTTTGGATGGAATATCTCACGCGTATTCAAGATAAACTGGGGAGTACGTTTATATGCTTTGCATCTTGTTTTTCTTCAGTCTAGAAAGTGTTGTGGAAGTCTTAACGCAGGCAGTCTACATGAAGCAATGCATCAGCATCTTATTGCTTTACAGCGAGACAGCCTGTCGGAGGACAAAGTTCCATAGCATGCAATAGTGTTTAGAATCATCGCAGCCATGGCGCGAAGTGTAAGCTCACTGTTGACGATAGTGACTACTGTAGCGATAATACGTAAGACGTTTGACATAAGAAAGGGAGGTCACATTTTTACCAGATTCTCTCTCTCTCTCTCTCCTCTCTCTCTCTCATTCTCTCTCTCTCGTCTCTCTCTCCTCTCTCTCTCCCCCTGTCTGTGTCGTGTGTTGGTGTGCTGTGTGTGTGTGTGTGTGTGTATGGTGTGTGTGTGTGTGTGGGTGTGTGTGTGTGTGTGTGTGTCGTGTGTGTGTGTGGTGTGTGTGGAGAGAGAGAGAGAGAGAGAGAGAGAGAGAGGGAGAGAGACAGACAGTACAACAGACAAGACAGAGAGAGCTAAACCAGTCTGGTTGTAACTGATCTCTGGTTCAGACCTCTCCTCACTGTCATGCGATTTTTCATAACCTACGTTGTTTCCTTCATACTGACTTCCATGATCAATTCGCGCGTTTTGTTACGTCTGTTGTTTGTAAAGTCTCATAGAAATAATTTGTTTGAAATTTATGTGTATTGTGTGTGAATAGTTGTTACTTTGCACCCTGGTTTGCGTGCTTATATTGATTTGGCGAATCTCAGCCATGCATAGACGAATCTACAGCCCCTGAAGTAGCCGTCCTTGAGTATTTAAAAACATATGAGAAATATGACCGTTCCTGACATTACGGCTTCTGAGTGCGTTTTTTCTGACAAAACAAAACAAACCGATAAAAAAGAAAAGTGAACTATTTTTTACGAAAAGATAGACAGCGAATCTCTCTCTGGGAAAAAAAACCAATATCGTCAGACCTGAACTAACGCCATATTCAAGCCACGAGAAAAAAAAGGGGGAAAACCCTGGTGTGTGCACAATATGCAAGTGGCGCCTTCTCCATCGTCATGCTGCCTGCGATGATGGGAGTATGCGAACATGCACACTTGTACCTCTGAACAGAATCATGTTTGCACAAATATAGCGTGCTCTGGGAGACTCTTGACAAGGTCAGTTTCGTCTGTGATCTGACAGTATGCTCCCGGTGGGAAGATCTTGAGGCAGGCGGCCTGTTTTTAGAAAGGCAGCAGTCTGTTTCGGTCTCCTGAAGGGATTACAGCACAGCACTCTCTGAAATGAAAAATAAAAATCACTGGGAAAACTGAGACACAGGTTGTCGCTGAAAGGTTATTGGAAAAACTACAAAAAAGCTTTCCATGAATTGCTGTCATACACATGCAAACAAATAGTCGTCAGAATGCGTTAATTAAATTTGTAACAATGGGGAAGAAGCGGAAAGTAATTATAAAAAGGTGTGAACGTATTTTTTAAATATTTATTCTATTTTTTTTTTTATTTATTATATTTTTTTTACGGATAATCCGCTTATAAGGGAAGATGGTAATTTAATACACTCTGGGGAATTAAAACGGAACACATGGCAGTAGGCACAACGTTTTGTTACTGTATTAAAACATAGCGAGACCTGTCATCCCCTCACAAGTGGTATATTGTTATGACAGCGCTCCATGAATGTACAGAACCTAGAAGCTGGATGTCTCTTAACCCTTTCAGGGTCAGCTATTGCCAGGCTACAAGCAGTGCAAAGCCAGCCGCACAGCAGGGCTACTGTGGAATTTCAGACTTACGACGCTGTGAATTTGGAACCACTAAACCAGTTGTCATTTATACGCCGCCTCAAAGCTGATGCAATACAGATTCATTCCATGTGCTATTCAAATAATTATGAGAGTAAACCTAGAAAGAAAATGCATGCACTAACGAAAACTGACTCGCAGCATGCTCATGTAACATTCTGGAGGCTGTAGCCATGCAGGGACTGTAGTGATGATTGGGATGGGTAATGAGTTAATTCAGTATGTTGGTTAAACAACACACACACGCACACGCACGCACGCACGCACGCACGCACGCACGCACGCACGCACACACACACACACACACACACACACACACACCACACACACACACACACACGCACACACTCACCTCAACGATCTACGTGTGCGCTCAAAACTGAAAAGAATCACCACAGCTATGCCACCTTGTCCTTCTCCAAGCTGAAAATCTAGCTGCCAAACTGTCCCTTCACTAAGCCAGACATCATCCTCCATGACCCTAAAGGCTCACAGCAAAAGAACTGTGCATTCTCTTAGTTTCAAAGTGTGGTGACTGCAGCTGGAATTAGAAAACAAATTCAAAGGGAATTTACAGTAAATCCTCCAGGTAACCAGGGACAAACAATGTCTTGTAATTTGTTTGTCCCTGTTATCTGGCGGATTAAATTCCTTTCAAAATGTGCATTCTCTTGTCAGAGCCGTAACATCGTGCATGTTATCCACTGCAAATTAGGCAAGAAGATCTATGTAGGTGAGACATCTTGCACACTTGAGACGCGCATGTTCGCACACCTGGCTGGCATCTTCCAACATCGACCGAAACGAGAGCCTGGGCACTTCAACCATCCCCGGCACAACATCAATCATGTCAAAGTCCCGGCGGCTTCAGCTATCAGAGAGTAACAGCTTTGAGCGCATCATGCAGGGAATTCTTCATCATCCCCAACACAACGTCAACCATGTCAAAGTCCCTGCGACTGTAGTTATCACAGAGTAACAGCTTTGAGTGCATCATGCAGGGAATTTTTCATGTTTTCAAAACTAACGACCCTTAGCCCACTTGGCATCAAGATCTAAAAATAGCATGTGCCTCTGCCACCAGTCTGCAGTGCCTTCCACCAGTCGCCGCAGTGCCCTCCACAGGCACATTACTATCATTATTTACCTCGTGTCTATGTTACAACAATCTTCCATTCTCTCCTCTTGTTTCACTATGTTTTTTTTCTATTTGCTGTTCTTTACTTACACATTCTCTTTTACAACAATTTAACTTTCCCCCTTTATAATATCTTCTCTCTCCTCTCCTCTCTCTCTCTCTCTCTCATCTCTCTCCTCTCCCCCTCAGCTCCTCTCTCTCTCTCTCTCCTCTCTCTCTGTGTCGGTGTGTGTGTGTGTGTGTGTGTGTGTGTGTGTGTGTGTGTGTGGTGTTTCTCCTCCAGTTTCAATGATAACTGTTAGACATTTTACTCCTGATCATTATCTTTCTATTCCTTTTCAAACATA
>JADBJO010020736.1:0-30818 GCA_016801955.1 Conus betulinus
GTCCCGGGTGTGTGTGTGTTGTGTTGTCTGTATGCCATCTTATATCATCTTCCTGTGTGTTTCCGTCGTACCCCCCCCCCCCCCCCCCCCCTTCCCAACATTGTACTGTCAGTGTTTTCACCGTATCTTGAATATCCATTAAGTCTGTGCATCAGGAGTCAAGGTATTTTGCGCTGTTGCCTGTCAGTACTAGCCTACTGTAATCTGTTTATCGGTGGAATCGTATACTGTGTGCAACTTGTATCGCAATTTTACATTGGTCAACACGCATCCCCTACCTGCCATGTGACAACTGGTCGGGTCTCTGTAGTCGATCAGAGTTCTTTCACTGCGAGCCTTTGGCCCGAGCTTGTAACTTTTGTGTGTACCATACCAGCTGGGGGTACGCCTGGTAATTCTTCTTATCACCAGATTCCATCTCTTGACCCTTGTCGGTTTCACCGTAGCTGGAGTACCCGGAACGATACCCGTTTTCATATGATGTTAAATGTGGTCTGCCTGTTGCTGCTGCCACTGCCGATCACCGCCCTGTCTACTGCTGCCGTGTCCCCTGGAGTTGGAGTAGTAGAGACGATGCCCCTCTGCACCCACATCGTGTTTGCTGCTGCCACTGCCGATCACCGCCACGTCTACTGCCTGCTTCCTCCACACCAGACGGTTTCCCTTAAAGTAGGCATGCCTACCTCGCTGTCTGTGTTCTTGTAACGTCTCCCGTTGTCTGTCCGTGAGGTCGCCAGCCACAAGATGTTCTTCTTCTTCAATGCTCTTTTCCTGTCGTCAAGATCGCCATTTTAATCTGACCAACGACAAAACTTGACAATGACCGGTGGGGGTCTCCCTCGGAAATCATTGTACCGACCCAGGCGATGGGCTTGCACAATGTCATTCCGACTCCACATTTGCCAGGCACACACACCTTCCAACGCCTCCAATAACCGCTGTTACACACTCATTGTAAACCTTCATTGCTCGAAGACCGGGGGATGTGAAAAAACTTCAAGTTTTCACGTCGTGAAAGTATGTCCATTTTTGTCGATCTTGTCATCCAAGCGTGAGGAAAGACTTGCCATGTCATCTTCCGTTTCAGTTTCAACAATTTCTGTTTCGTGTTATTCGTTTCTGTCAGTGAAATACTCTCACGCTCTGCTCTAAAGCGCACGTCTTACACGGAGCACGTGAATTTCGTCCTTCAGTACTCCACAGCGCTGTCAATGTTGCTTGAAATTTGAATGGAGAATCCTGAAACTTAGAATTTAATACTTTATGTATTGATTTCTCAATTTCATTCTTTGCTTTGAAAATAATTCTGCTATCATCGAGTCCACTGGGTCACGTTCTTCCTTATCATCCATCTTTCAATACTCAGTGATGGATATCAACAGAGTAATTAAGAAAAATGAATTCCCCCGAAAAGTTCAGGGAGCTCTTCACAGTATGTGGTCCTGCCTGTTCTTGAGCGTTAGCTGACGACGACGACGATGATAGATGGATGATGATGGTGTCACTGATGACGACAAGGGATGATTGCGCAGTAGTTGAGACAGCTCGAGCCACCCAGCTTGGACGAACCCGCTGTTAATGATCAGCGGCTGGAGTAACTGCCCAACCTGCTGACGCGGGGAGGCCGACCCCACCCCCGGCCAGGGCGCCTCCCCTTCCAACGATGGGGGAGAACCGGCGGCGGGGGACATCGGAACATCAATGCTCAATGCGCTCGACCCACAACAATGATTCCGTCGTCTTCAATCCAGGTGGCGGGGGATAAAGAGGGCCCCCCCCCCCCTCTTGCCGTCCCCACCATGGCAACAGACATGCGTGACGAAACTTTGATGATGATGAATGACAGGTTGTGACGCTGCTGCTGCTGCTGTATGATGTCGATTATGTTATGATTATGATGTATGATTGATTATTTGATAGGTATGTGCTGATGGCTGGCGTGATGCGATGAACTTAGGTGATTCTTTTGTCTTGTGGTGGTGCTTGACTGATGATTCATGATGATGATGATACGGAGACAGGAAACATGTCTCGGAGTGAGATGCGAGAATATTGAATGTCATTATAATGGGGATGTTTCTCATGATGAGCCGAAGTCTTTTGATTTTTTGTGTTTAATGCATACTGCTGCACCGCAGACTCTGCACGTATGCATGCCCTTATGCACTTCACTTACAACTTGACGGGACACACCCACTCGATTCACCCAGACACACAAGCAGTCGACCAGGCTATCTTTAACATGTGTGGTCGCAATGGTCGGTGCGGTCCCTGTGTTGTGTCCTTGTTCGTGGTGTGTGGTGTTGTGTGTGTCGTGTCCTCGCGCGACCGCGCGTGTGTGTGAGAGAGTGCGCGAATGTCCCCTTCTCTGCTGTGAGATGTCCCAGTGTGTGTGTTGTCCCTCAGCTGCCCTACTCATTATTGTTCCTATCTATATCTGCATGCTTCGTCCCTAAGTGGTAGATCCACGCGCTTAATGCAGTATTCATCGATATTGATTCCCTGTCGGGGGCCGAGAATAGCTCAGTGTACAGAGCGCCGGACTCGTAGCTTGGGTTGCGGGTTCGAATATCCGCTGTGCCAGTTTCAGTACAGGTGCACTTTTTTCCCTCGGAGTTAACATTGTGTTTTGACTCCATTTCCCAACAGGCCGGCGAATGGTGACAGTAAAACCGAGTCAGTCATTCCAAGTCAACACATTTGAGTTTAACTGATGGGCAGTGAAGGAAGCCATCATGTGCGTTTTTACATCACGCCGGTGCCTTGGTGAAGCATGCACTACGCTCGTGCCACACGGATAAAATGGCCCCATACCCAACCTTTCGAATACAAGAGAAGCCAGTTTGGCCGGTTGGTATTGAATGACACGTACACATAGCCATGCACCTTTTTCCCCCGGAAGAATGAGCTATTGTTGCCCTTAATGGCGGGATAAAAAAACGTTCATACACACAAACACTCAACTCCCTCTTGCTCCGGGGAGATGGTATTAATCCTTCTATACACACAAAACTCACACCCCCTTATGTCCCGGGTAGATGGGGATTACTCCTTGCTGTCTCTACTATAGGTTCGCAAGGAGTATCAGCCTGCGTACGCAAAAAAAAAAAAAAAAAAAAAATGTCCCTGTGTGGTTGTGTGTTTGTGTGTGGTGTGTGTTTTGTTCCCGTCTACCATTTATTCTCCTGTTGTTTTCCCAAAGTGTCGATGCAGTTTGTGTTGTGTACGGTCGTGTGTAACTTTAGAAAGTAATGTTAAGTAACTCCGCCCCTTCTTATTGGACACATTACAAGACAAAACACGAAACACGCATTTTTGACCGCTTAGGTCTCTTCAGGCACCATTAGAATTAACACGTCATCATGATATCCGAAAACCAATAACGAGCAATCGCACATGCACCTTCACAAGTGCACACCTAAACTAGACGCGATACCGGTGTGTTGTGATGTCGTGTGTGTGTGTGTGTTTGTGTTTTTCTGCGTCTTCTTCTCTCTCTCTCGTCCCCAGGTTTGGGCTAGCGCATAATGCGATGCACTTAAACATAGAGAACATCAGATGAGAAAGTCCACACGTTCCTTATGACACGTGCAACAGGCGACGCGCGGACAACACGTTTAGCGGGAGGGCCCGCGCACAGTAAGCAGTGCTGCCGCGAGACCGCTGTGCCTCTGGCCGCGACACACCTTTCTCCTGGCTGGAATAACTCCTTCACCTCACTCACGGTCAGCAGCCCTCCACCTCCTAATACGACCCAATGAGTAGAATCTGAAGCTCAGTGGTCCGAAATGTGTACTTTCCAGAGAGCTAAGAGTAAATCAAGCGCGAACCTAACCTTTTTTCAAAACACACATGATGTCCGATGAAAATTGCTTTGCCACTATTTTTTGTGAACTTTACTTTTTCTTTCAAACAACAAGCTTTTCCTTTTAAGTGTCACAAGAAATCTTTACAAATTATGAAAATGTAGAATACACTGGAAACATAATGCGAACATCTATGCATGACCACCTTTGTTCTTGCCAGTCATACACATCTGCATTAATACAAACCAAGGACATGCATTTCTGCCATGGCACACCAAGGCTTGATAGTGCGCCAGAAACAACCTCAAAACTGTCTCCCCCTGTTGCTGCCTCTGTGCATGTGGGGTTGGCTATCAGCTCAGTGGCGATGTGGTGATTTTTTAAGTCTCGCACCACCCCAGGAAAAAAGAATTTGCCCCCCCCCCCCCCCCCCCCCCCTTCCCATTCATCAGTCCCAACACAAACGGTCCATTCTGCAGTCCCCCATGGCAAGGGTTCCACAATGTGTGTTGTCTTTGTTCGGACCCGCTCTTGAACTGTTTGGCGATCTCCGAATCTAAGAACCGCTTCTTTAAAAAGCTGGGATGCCGGAGGGGGGGATCGGCGCTGCGCTAAGAGCGATGATGTGGCTCGACTAAAAAATCCGGCCACCAATGCTTCAGCCCGAATTACCCTTTTCCTCATTTCATCCTCTTTTGAGGTGTTCCTACAGTCTGAAAAAACTGTGTGATGCTGAAAGAATTCGGCGCGTTAGAGAAATCGATGTGCTTGCGTGACTAAAGGTGACGCTTCACATCCCATCCCCCCCCCGCCATGGGAATTGTGTGAAGTCCAATTCGCAAGTGGTACACCGTGCACAATTTACACCTTTAGCCGAAGGTCGTATGCAGGGGAATTTTTTTTTCCGAGTATTCTTTTCGGGACTTTTGACCAAGTTTTTTTCTTTTTCGCATCTTGTCCAGAACTTTCTGCTCCACGTTTTCGACATTTTCGTAGCTACAAACTTCAAAAAGACGTCCAACTTCGCTGAATGGTAAAGATGGTGAAACGAACTGCGCATGACCGTAAACGCTTCTTGAAGAATTACTGGTTATACGCACGGCGGCGTCGTGCGTGTTCTGTACATAAGCCGATTTTTTCGTCCTTTTTTTTTTTTTTTTTTTTTTTTTTGAAAACTTCAATGCGTATTTTTTGGCTAATGCGTAAGGATTTATCACTTGGGCTAATAAATTACGACGAAATGCGTAATGGTTGGCAGGTCCGCTAAGCAAGCCCCCGCTGCGGGTACATGACTAACTCCGCCAAGACAGGCGCGTCTTCTACATTACCTTTCCTCTCCCTTTTCTCAGGTGTACCCTACTGCCCGCTGTTCTCTGCCCGTGCAGGTGAAGGCGGTGGGCGACAACCCAGATAGTCGCGCGCGACCCGATAGAGATCCAAAGAACATCGCGCTGGGCGGCAAACACTGCGCACAGGCACCACAACCTCCTTCCTGGGTGCTGGCAGGAACGGGCCTTACAGCCGCAACTGTCACTTTGACTCACCGTGGTGGCGCTGCCTAAACCTGACACTTGACGATACGCCCTTCGTTCTGGCCCCCGCCCGATCTTGACCCTGCTTCGGAGGATTTCAGACTATGCTACCGTTTTGCGTCCTTCTGATTGTGGTCCCTATTCCTGTCTGTGCTGTTTCCTTCCCATTCTTTCTTTTTTCCTTTTTTTTTTTTTTTTTTTCTTTTTTTTTTTTGTTTTTTTTTCTTTCTTTCTTCTTTCTTGTCCTTTCTTTTTTTTTCTTTCTTCTACCTTCTCGTCCCTTTCCTTCCTTTCTTTTTTGTTTCTTCCTTCCTTTCTTATCCTTCTTTCTATCCTTCCTTTCCTTTCATCCTTCCACCCCTTTCTTTCTCCTTCCCTTCTTTCTTTCTGTTTTTCTTTCTTTTCTTCGTCCTTTTTTTTTTTTTTTTTTTTCTTTCTTTCTCCTTCTTCGTCCTTTCATTCCTCCTTTTGTTTTTCATTCTTCCTTTTCTTCGCTTATTCCTTTTTTTTCTCTTTTTTGTGGGGGAGAGTGAGAGTTAGAATTCAGCCCGGCCCATCTTCGCTCCCTGCTAGCGTTATGGCGTTTGGCAGAAAAGCAAAATAAACTGAAAGCTGAAAAAAGGATCTTCGTGACGCGCTGACATCAACATTTATCCGACCGATGTGATCATTTGCGGCTCACGAGAAAGCCAAATTTACTGAAGGCCTGGAAGGACTTTGTGGCCATTCGTTGGGGGCTCTTTCCGTCAGTAGATTGTGTCCCTGTTTCAGGACTTTACTGTGTATTATAACCTGCTTTGTCTTTGTTTTATTTATTTTTTGTGTGTAAATATTTGATCAAAATAGATGGCAGTCTATGCGATCCTGATGTCTGCCTTGCGAGTAGAGCGTCTACCAGAGCCTCAATTCATCAATTAGAATATAATTAGATAACGACGGGGGTTTGTAGTTTCATTTCTTTTAATCTTTTTAGCTGTAAATTCGATTTTCTTCTTCTTTTGATACGAGGCTGGGCTTTTTCAGCTATAGAATAAGTGTCGGGAGTTCGTGTGGCGTTTGGAGAAGCCCACCCCCCCCACGCCCTTTTTTTTCTTAATACACCTCGGGCCATGAGGAGAAGAGAGCATCCTTTGTAAGGGCAGCAAGTCTTTATACTCTGTAACGCAAATGATGAACCTGCCTTTACAGTTCTCAGACTATCAAGACATTAAAAAAAGAAACTTTAATCGGTGCGGGGCTCGTGTGTTTCCGTTTTGGACTATCCTGTCTGCGCAACATCTTGAACTTAGTGCTTGTGCAGTAAATCCCCAAAGACATGGACACATGAATCAAAGATCGAAAAGAAAAATGTGTTTGGTTGCCTTGTGATTCGTTTTGTGCATGGTTTACCTTGGCGTCTGGGTATGTCACAAACGCTCTCTTAGATTTGTGTAGATTTCCGCCTGTAGTCGCCCTCGCGTTGTGCAACCTCCTATCCCTATGTAAGGCCATTCGTCAGCGCACACAGTGGCCGGGTTAACATCCTTCAAGGCCAGAGGGGAATGCCGCTGGATGGACAACGAGCCCAAACAGGGAGCTAGGCTGAGCTATGTTCAATTGCCTATGCCCTGTTCTTGCAGAGATAGGCCAGCAAGTTAAGAGATGATCTACTGCCCCCCGTAAGAGCACTTCACGAGCACGCATACAGCCACCTTTGTGTGTGTGCTGTGTGTGTGTGTGTGCGCCGCCCGCCGCGCGGGTGGAGTGCGCGTGTGGTGAGGTGTGGTACTGTGCTGGCGCTTTTGTTTGTGTGTTGTGCCGCCGTGTGCGTGTGGTGAGGTGTGCTTGCTGGCGAGTTGCTGGGGTGTGGCGTGTGCTTGCCGGGCTGTGAGTGTGGTGACGGGTGGGCTGTGGTGTGGTGGGGTGTTTGTGTTTGTGTGTGAGGCGCACGCGCACCAAGCGTGTCGTGTGTATCCGTCGTGTGTGGAACGCGCGTGCTGGGTGAGGAGGTGTGGTGGTGTGGCTGTTGGGTGGTGTCTGTGTGTGTGGGTGCTGTGTTTGTGTGTGTGCGCATAGCAGTCTCAGCCCTGTTGGTCACGAGAAGCCCTTAAGCGTGCTATAGACACAGCATTGGATTTAAGAGAAATAATCATGATCGAGTGTATCGATGGATCAGACCAGAGTTCTTCTGGAACCGTACACCAGAGACATTATCGTCGTGAAAATTCATGCGCAAATCCATGAGCGTCTTTTGCATCACTATGAATTTGTGGTCGTTCGTCGTTGCCTCGCATTTCACTTAGCCATTTAGTTTATGCAAGTTTGGATCTGCAATCATATGTGTGTGCGTGCGTGCGTGTTATTAAGTGTGTGTGTGTGTGTGTGTGTGTGTGTGTGTGTGCGCGTGCTTGTAATGCGCGCGCGCGCGTGTTTGTGTATGTTCGCGCGCGCGTACAGATCAATAGACAGATTGTATTGATTGACCGTGAAAATCAGTCCTCAGAAACTCTCCGATCAACGTGTTACCCTCTTTCTATGGGCGACGGAAGAGGGTGGTCTTTCCTGCAAAGACGACCTAAAAACCCTCGTTGGATAGAGCCCGCCATCCTCCGGAAGCGGATGGTGGAAGTGACGCCATTGTGGAGTGGTGGAAGCAGCACCGTGACTGCGGTGGCGGCTCGCAACAGCCTGTCTGTGCCTTTCATGATGGACATGGTCAGCAGGTAAAACTCATGTGCGTGGCGTGCGTGTGTGTGTGCGCGCGTGCGTGCGTGCGTGTGTGTGTTTGTGTGTGTGTTGTGTGTGTTGAATTTCTTTCGTTTGAGCTCCTTTCCGTCATTAAATGACTCTTTTCTTTACAGGTGGGGGGATATATATAAGTGGATATTGCCGAGGGTAGGCTCAGCTGTTGATACCGAGGAGAAATCTGCTCTTGGTGTGTATCCTACAGTACTATCATTGTGTCATCGTTGTCCGACAGGTACGTGGGCATGATGCTCTCCATGCCGGTGGAGGTGCACGCCGAACCAACACTGCGCCGGGAAGTTCGCCTGCCGTCAGACGCCATTGACGTGGTGGCGGCATGATGTTTCGCCTGCGTATTCTGCTGAACGAGCAGCAAGTGTGTGTGTGTGTGTGTGTGTGGTGTGTGTGTGAGAGGGGGGGGGGGGAAGTGATGTGTGTGTGTGTGTGTGTGTGTTGTGGTGTGTTTCCGTATCGCCTCTCTCCCTCCTTTTCTGTCTTCCTCCGTCTTCTCGTTCCCTCATCCTTTCCTCTCGTTCTCGTTTCCCATTCTAAACATTCCTCCCCCCCCCACCCCCCACCTTTTTTTTCTCGCGTTTTTTCTCCCAACACACCGTTCTATCTTGGCAACTCCATTATGTTCTCCTCCTCCTCCTCCTATGCCTTCCCCTCTTTTGGTCCTCGACCTCATTTTCACCATCGGCCTCCACACCTCTCATCCCTCTCCTCATCCGCCTGTTCTTCTTCTACCGTCCCATTCTCTTCCACTTTTTATACTGCTTCATCTTCACCCTCTCCACCTCCACCTCCTTTTTTCTTTTTTGTCTTTAAATTCTGCGGTCATTGTTTTTTCTTTTCTCTCCTTTCATTTATGTTCCTCCCCTCTATCCTCTAAGTTGCACATCCATCGTCATCTCTACCTATACCTTTTTTTTTTTTGAGTGGAAGAGGAAGTGAGGAGCGACGATAGGCTTGGTGTCGGCTTTGAAGTGAGCCACAGCGCTTGTTGGCAAGCTAGCTTGGACCCTCCAAAGGAGTGAACGACAGGCTGATGACGGTGAATCTCCTCCCCCTTTGTCTGGCGTGGAAAGAAACTCCTGAACAGTTTGTATTGTGTTTTTTTTGGGTTCGCGCGTCTATGACACCGCCACTGACAACCCCGTAACGTGAAGGACAGATTCTCGATGGATCTTTCACCTCTGTTCTCTTTGCTGCTGTTCCGAAAGCAGACAAACGCACCACACTTGGTGATTTCACTTCATCGCTAGAGCGGTTCTTCACAGCATCGTCTTGGGATATGCCCATTGTTAAAAAACCGAGCAGCGCCACGGTAAAACGCAACAGTGTCCCTGCTACTTCCAGACCTGTGCAGAGCGCCAACCTGCTGATTGCCACCATACAGTTCTTCCTCCTCTCCCACCCCATAACCCGCACGTAATGGACGCATCCCTCGCGGCCAAGCATTGGCATCTCTTTCGACTGCTCCATTGTCGGAGAGAGACAGGCATGATTACGAGTCACACCGAATAACTTTTGTGGTGCCGAGTGGCTGGACTGATCCCCATCTCATAGTCAGCACGCATAATCTAAGGTCCCAACCCAAGACCAACCGCCCGCCAGGCAAGAAGCGCTCAAAGACGGGCTGAATGCGCACCCACACGCTTAAGATCGGAAACACAGCAGTCGTTTGTATACTCTCTGGACCGAACAGTCTAGAATCATCCTCTTACCGACAACCAAATGCGGAAGCCACGTAGTTGACTATTCATTGAACTGGTTTACGCACACACCAGGGCCCAGCATCCAAAGAGCACAAGGACTGGTTTGTATGACTCATTGGACAGAGTGGGGAGAGTGCCCATGGTGGTGTCGGGCCAACTCGACAACCACCCACCATCCTTTCAAGACTGTATGACGCCATGCAGGCATCCAGAAGGAAGTACTTGGCCAACACCGAACAAAATCGATGAAAGCCAAGTTCAGACGGCACCCTCCTGGAGCTTTGGTGGACTGCAGCCTTCACTCGGGACACCAGGCCTGCTCATCTAACGGGAAGCATATGGAGTAATAAGAAGAGTTTGTAATGCAACCTGCCGATGACATCTAGCACTACTGGATGAGACATATCTTCTGCACAAATTTTTTGCCCGTTCAGCTGACAAACCAATCCACCTCAGTAAAAGATTGCAAACAACAGTCCTATGCAGAACAGCACCTGCCATTGCGAAGCCAACAAAGACTGCCGAAATCAATATAACGCGCTGACAGGCATGATATGAAGCAACTTTTTTATTACGCTCATTAAAAAGATTATACCTACACTACCATCATCAGGGCCACCCCCCTCTGCTCCAAGCAAAACGCTGACAAGGAACAAGATCTTGGCCAAACGCTGGGCAGGACACTTCAACAGCGTATTAAAGCACCCGTCAAAAATCAGTAACAAAAGCCAATGACTGCTTCATCAGAAGTCATCAAAGACATTGATGAACCACCAACCCTCTATTGGAGACCCAGGAAGCGCGATTTGATCTTTGTCGCCGGTGGCAAAGCCCCAGCCTTTAGAATCCATATCAGCTGAGCCTCTGCAGTCTGATGTAGCAGCAGGATACAATCCCCCAGAGTTCAAAGATGAATCCATTATCCATTTGCACAAGGACAAAGGGAACATCCAGGCGTGTGAACAACCCCCGAAGCATAAAGTTCCCATTCCAACAGCAGGCAAGACATTTGGACCATGGATCTGCTGAATCGCCTCTAAAACACACCTTGAAGAAGACACTTTTGTCAGAGAGACAGAGTGGCTTTAGGAAAGGACAGAGGACCTTTGATATGATATTTGCTGCAAGATGGCTGCAAGAAAAATGTCAGGAACCAAATGCCAACCTGTTCTCCACTGATATCGACCTGACCAAGTGTCTTTCGATACTGACAATAGACAGGGGCCTGGTGGAACGAGCATGGCCCACATTATGGATGCCCACCCTAAATTAATCTTGATGGTGGGTCGCATCTTCGTGGACAGCGTTCGCCCAAATCCAGGACGAACGGAGAGATGACATTCTAAGCCCATTCTCGTTACCAAATTAGTGGCACAAAAGCAAAGCTGATGCTTTAGGCATCACTCTGTGTTCAGCATTATGTTCTCTGCAGTAATGACCTGACGCCTCAGAGGCAAGGAAACGTAGGCATACGACATCAGATTCAGAACTGATGGAAAGCTGCTGTTTAACCACAAGCACACCTCAGGCAAAGCTTAAGGTTTATGACATCATCAGGGACTTTCTGTTTGCCTGTTTGACTCCGCCCTCAACACTCCCGGCCCGGGTCAAGATCAAACTGACTTACACCTGCAACGTCATGAGTTTTCTGTACCTGCGCCAATGTTGGTCTAACCATGAATACAAAGAAGATGGAAGTTCTGCATCAACCTACACCAGGCAGACCCAACACTGAGCCTAACATTACGATCAGTGATGTAAGACTCACTGCAGTGAGTAAATTCATCTACTATGGCAGCACGCGGTCGCAGAATGTCACCATCGGACGATGAAGTAAAGGGTCAGGGTGGCGAAAGTAAATGCAGCCTTTGGCAGATACACCACCAATGTTTGCAACATAAGAGGCATTAGTCTAGAGACCAAGCGGAAGGTGTACAGATCAGGTGTTCTCCCAACACTCCTCTATGGAATGTGAAAGATGGACAGAGTACCATCAGCATGCCAAGAAGTTGAATCATTTCTGCACAACCTCGCCTCAGAAGAAAGCTGAACATCAAATGGCAGAAGGACAAAATCCTAGAGGTGCTTGACTAAGCAGGTCTGCCTAGCATCCACACCCATCCTGAGACTGGATCAGCTTCGCTGGGCAGGCCAAGTAGCAGGCCTACCCAGCAGACTCTTCAACAATGAGTCAAGCAACAAAGGGAGCGTATCCTTAGAGATCAGAAGAATCGCTCCGAAGACGCTCTCGAAGCATTCATGAAAACGTTTAACATCAGCCCAGACACATGGGAACACAACTGCTGTGGAGCGAGCTAGATGGCGCTGCTCTATGCACAGAGGCGCCATTTTATGTGAAGAAAGGAGGACAACACGCGGCACAACAAGAAGAAGGCAGAGAAAGCGGCGCCAGTAATCAAGAGCACGTCTCCCACATTCCCTGTCCACGTTGTCACAGCTCATTCCGTGCACCCACATCACAAATCGTCTCGACCCCCAAGGTGATTTGAAGTGGGCCTCGTCGACCGACGGACAAACGATATATGTGGCTGCACACCAGAAGTTAATGTGCCAAGGCCTTGCTTTTAAGGAGTCGAGTATTTTATAGACTGGCGCAATTCGATTGTCTTTTTGAGAATGTTCATGTGTCTGAGAGTTGGTTCTCATTTTTCTTTCCTACGGCCATCAATGTACAAGCCAGGCGATTCCAAGCAGACAGATCAAAATCAAAGGAATGGGAACTGCTTGGGCGCTACAGTCAGTTGGCGCAAAGATAAGGTCACAGGCTTTGTGCAAAGACCCGAATGGAAATGTGACATCAACTGAGGGTATTTGGCAAGATTTTGACTTCAATTGGTGAAAATCCCTCAAAAAATAGGGGAGATCATTGGTGTGTGTGTGTGTGTGTGTGTGGTTCTTTTGATCAATCGGCCGTTTAGCATTGAATGCCTGACTCAAATTTACGGTATAGGCCTCAAACGCTTACACGGTGGTTTTACATATAATGTGTCAGTGCAAACTGTTAATGGTGACCGTGTGGGCTGTACATTACTAACATTCATTGCTCAATTCTGCTCTGCTGCTTCAGCTTCGTATCCTCGGCACGCCTTGTCAGCGGCGCTATCTCAGCGGTCCCACGGGCTCGGGCAAAACGGTGCTGCTGGTGCTGCCGCGCGCGGCCAGTTTCCTACTACAGGGGGGTCACGTGATTGTGGTGACATGTTACCGGGGGCGGGCGGGGCGCGCCATTGGTCACTTCACTCCGGGACAGCGTGGGACGCTACCGAGTGCCCTGAAGGCCAAGAGGGGGCGGCAAGAAGAGCAAAGGCTGAGTCAGACTCCGCGGGCTGGGGGAGAGGTGTACCTCGCTCACCCCAGAGCCACCGTCCTCCTACACTGTCCAACCCCACCGCTGTTTCTCGCGTGGGGCGCTCAAACCCTGGCGCCCGAAGGTGCAGAACTGCAGTGATTTGGTGTGCTGTGGCCGGTGCGCTGCCCCCCCCATGGGCCCTCAGTACACACACTCGTCTATGTCTTTTTCCCGCTCTCCTCCTCTCTCCTCCTCTCTTCCCCTCTCCTCTCTCTCCGCCTGTCTGTATCTTGAGTGGATCCCGCTCAGTTTTGTAAGCCTATGTTTGCTGGTTATGGTAACAGAAAAATTCAATGCTGTCTCTTCTTTCTCTTCACACACACCACACACACACACGGACTGCTAGATACAGATCACTAGACATAGAAAGCCATAGAAGATGTAGATAGGATATAGATATATATAGACATATCTGCATCTTTCCTACTCTGTATCTGTCAATCATCTGTCCAGCTGTGTGTGTGTGGTGTGTGTGTGTGTTGTGGTGTGTAGAGAGAGAGAAGAGGAGAGATGAGAGAGAGAGACGAGAGAGAGAGAGAGATATGATGGTCGCGGGTTGTGCCGGGTATGTCATGTCAGCACTGGTGCGGTAGTCATGTGGTTTAGATCTTGTACGAAGCGCACCACACCTGTGGTGCCCTGCTGCGGCGTGTTTTAACTTGTGCTGTCCCGTGTGCCCTTGCTGGCACGACTTGAAACCCACCTCTCGAACTAAACCTCCCACACCCAACCCCTCACCCCCACACACTCCCTTTCCGACTGTTGCAGGGGAAAACAAGAAAAAGGTGGGCCCCCAAAAAGAAAGGAAAGCCGAGGAGCGAACCCCGACCGACCGACACGCTCAAGCCGCTGCCCCTCCCACATCATCATAACCCCATCCCGCCCCCCCACCCCCCCCTCCGAGAAAAAACCCGCTGACCGGCAACCGCCGCAACCCCACCCCCCTACCTCCCGCAGGCCCTTCCCGTCCGCCGTGGACCGCCGCGCCACTCCACCGGACTGGGCACGCGGCGCGTCTCGTCTGCCATGAGAGTCCCATGACGCCGCCAGCTGAGGCATCACCGGCAGCGGTCCGACTGCCCCCTTGAGCTGCCATTAACCAGCCTGGCACTCCCCCCCGTCCCCCTCCTCTGTCAGGAGACAAGGACACCCCGGCACGCCGGGGTGCCCGAGGAGCGCCGACCCTGCACTCCACCGACCGCGTCCAAGAAGATCAGGCGGTGAGCCTTCTGCCGAGGCAACTGGCCCTGTGGTCTGGAGCCGAGGCATCAATGTTGCGGTCATGCGGTGGTGGCGGTCGGGGGGGGGCAGGGGACGGGATGGCGAAGGGTGGCAGGTACTGTGCACCCCTATTCCTGTTCCCAATGAGGTTGTTTTGAAGTACGTTCTTTTTTCGTCTGCGCTTTGTGCTATAGCTACGGCACCGCCGCCGCCCTCGCAAAAAAAGGCCTAAAAAAAAAACAAACATCGCCCGTCTAAAAAACCCGACCCCCACTCCTTCCCGCCCACCCCCGCCCCCCCCGCCCCGCCACCACTAGACCTTCCGTCGATGTGGCCACTCTTTAAACGTCTTGCTTGCCCACCTCTGCCCTCACGGGTTGTTGGTGCTATTCTGTTTTTCTGGTTGCTCTTTTCGTCTTTTGTGGGGGGGGCGGGGGTGGGATTCCGGAGGGCGCGGGGCTATCTATAATATGGTTTAGACGGTGGAATGGCTATTTGGGAGAGTGTGGGGGGGCGGGCGGTGGAATGGTGGTTTACAACACAGCCATACGACATATTGAATCAATTTGCACGGACCGATATGCAGATCATAAGACTACTAAAACTCCAACTTGGTGAACACGCAGGCATTTGATGCTGGTGTCACTCGTTCATCGTTGGGGAGGAGTAAGCGCAGTCGGTTTGTTATCACACGATCACTATGTACGGGAATGACGTGTTGGGGGTTGGGGCCGCATAAGAAGATCGGGTACTTTTTCAACCACTTACTACTACTGGGTTCTTCCCGCACGTTGCATGCTTGGAGGATGGATGGGGCACACGCGGCTAGGACGCTATCGAGCGCTTTCCTGTCCCCCTGGCCTTTCACTTTCCCCCCCTCCTCAGCTACGCCCGGGCCGCCCTCTGCTGCGACGGCGCCCCCTGGTGAATCTCAATGACTCTAGAAGGATCGGCGTAGTACTGGAGTTCGTTCACTTTTTCAGTTGCTTACAAGCACATCGCTAGTATCTAGCTGACCGGGTGTTATGCGGACGCCCTAACATCTGCCGAGTAAACGGATGTTAGGCAGTATGGGGAGGGCCGCTGCAAGGTTAGGCAACGCACTTGTGTGAATTGCCAGCTCTCCGACCATCTCTGCCCTCCTCCCCGCCACCCCCCCCCCCCCCCCGTCCACCTCCTTCCCACCCCCTCATGTCGCCCGACTCCCTGCTTTGCCCGACGCTGTAATTCAGATTCGAATGTTTGATTGAAATGTAAACCGCCCCCCCCTGTTCCCTGTAAAGCCAAACGCCCAAGGGACGAGGTCGGGTTCGAGGAAAGTTGGACTAGGTTCACTGCATCACACATCCACACAAGACGAATGATGCATGCCCCTTCTAAGATTTTCTTTTCTTTTAATTTGGTCTCCATAGGTTTCTTTGCTGTGCATAAATAAGGGTCTGGTGACAATGCCAACAAAACAGGAACGGAAGGTAAGTCTCATCAGAAACAAACGGGCCTCCACCCGTGCCTGTACATGACAATGCACAACAGACTGCCTAACCCACAAATTCATCTTAACAACCCTTACAAAACCATCTCTACAATCCAATTGCATAGTTCACATTCATACCCCGACATCCATTCATAAGCGTTTCTCTTCAAAAGGTGCAGAAAAACGTCGCGTTGGGGGTTGTGGTGCAACAATTACGGGTCAGGACTAGTTCTCTCAGCCTCTCAGGTAAGGGTATCCCTCGGTCTAGGGACATCTGCAGCCCGACATATCTCTCCGGAAACATATATATCACGTATGTGTAACTATGGTACCTCCACACCGCGGTTCAGCCCACTATCTCCTCTCTTATTCCTCTTTTTTTTTTTATTTTCGCAGAGATATATCACATGATAACCTATCCACACACGACATTAATCGAGTGACAACAACGACCATCACCTCCTGACCCAGGTAAACCCTACCCTCAAAGACAACGGTCTTCAACCCCTGCGTGCTGCCCAGTCGGAACAGCGCAAACTGCTGCCACCTTATATGCCTATCCACGTCCCTACACAATTATAGTCCATCATCATTCCATGTGCTCCATCATAACGCCCATCACTGCCCGTCGCTCCTATGGTTAACAACATGGGACTGACACCTGCAACTCCCCCAATTACACCGTCCCAGGAATCGACCAGTGAACAAATCACACGCGCCAGCCCCCAACCCTTCCGCGCCACCTCCTCGGACATACTGAAATGAAACAAAAAAACCTGGACCAGCAACACAAAACATGCGATTTTCATCGTCGATATTTATGCAACAGCCTATATAACCGACACCAAGCCTCGTAACCCATCATGCATTAAGTGAGCACAGATACATACTATCCGGTATGGTTACCCATGGTTGAGACAGGAATACACCCTCTCCGTAGCACGCACGCCCGCACGCACGCACGACCCGCACACGCACCCGCACACACACACCCCACCACACACAGAGTTATGGCCTCATACTCGCACGCCGGCCCTCCCGTCCCGCCGGTCAAAAGGGCAATAGCTGCAACATCATAACTTCATAATTCCGCAAAATATCCCATACGTCAACTAACACACAACACACTATCGATGGCCGTCTCACCAACCCGCTATCATTTAATAAACTCCTGTCCTCCAACTCCTCAGCTTATAAAAATTCCTCTCCTGAAACACCACTAATAATCTGTCTACTACATCACTTACTATCTTCTTATTCACCGTTATCATATCGTAAACGCAAATTTTCAATACAACACATCGATTATTAAATATTCCATAACTATGTATTTTATCTCATTTATTCATTCTTTTTCTGGTCACAGAACAATCATCTAACTTCGTCTTTTTTCCTCTTCCACTTAATCGTGCACTGTATATGCACCTCCTCCCACTCCGCCATTGCTGATGCACGTTCTCCCCTTTTTACAGATAGATCGTTACTTTACTTAATGCAAGGCCATTTCTAAAAGCCCCATCTTCGCATTTTGCGACCATATTTATACGCAACGATCCAAGACATACAAGCGCGAAATCACCTGCACATCCTGCTACTACTTTCGCCAAAGGGCCTGGCGACGATTTCCGTAATTCCCCTCATTGTTTCTTCCCTGCACAGACCCGCAACGTCCTTAATCTACACATCCATGTGCACTCATGGACACTGCATCCTTTATCGTACTGCCTCAAACATATAAACAAAATTTAAAATGGCTCATTTACTAACCCCCGAAACAACCCGATCTTCTGCCTTCCAAATATATTACGTACATTACACTAACCCCAGATATGAACTCTCGACTTCCTAAAAGAATGTTCAAAATCTTAACAGTCTGCTCTAAAACCGATAGAAAACCCAAAGGGTCACTACAAGCATACTGACAATCAGTTCTCCCTTCATAATAACCTTCCGCCTCAGTCAAACGTCCTGACATATACAATAGCAAACAACCCACAACAGTACATAGCCTTAGATGCATAACCCCAGAATACAGATGAAGAAATGCAATAACCTTACAATTTCTGGTGCCATCAGAACACCCCCATCACCCCCCTACACTTCACATAATACCGGCTCGTGTATTCCCTCTCCACGGTTGAGATTTTTCGCGGCCCCCTTATCGAATCCCTCATTAAATTCCCCGAACCCCAACGCCCCTCACCCGCACCCACCCTCACCTACCCCTCGACCCACACGCCCCCAGCCCCCTCCTTTGTGCCCCCTACAGGACCACCCTGCCTCAGTCCCGACGCCCTCATGAATAGTTAAAGTGTTTTTACACTCTAAAGGCACATTAACTACAAACTTCCATATCAATATCACCTACATTTCCTTCTTAACCTACAGCATACAACGCTTCTCTAAACATGCGCTCGACTCCAGGTCTCACCAATTTTGAAATAAAGAATGTACTCAGAACTATTAGTATGCTTGAATACCAAATTTGGTGCCGACTCCGGCCATGAGAACTGTGCGCCGTGCATAACGAACCACACACACACCACACACACACACACACACACTCCGCGCCACTCCCACCTTCCAAAATTTAAACTTAGATGCCTCGTGGATCCACGGGTGCTGGCGGCAGAGAGTGGTGGGCTGGTGGTGTGCAGTCATTCCGTCGCTATGTCAGAATAGCTCCCCCTGCGCAGTCAACCCTAGGAAACAGAGAGTGCACGTGAGTTTTTTACATTCTGACACTCTTTTAAAACACCCTCCCCGAGGGAGTTACAATCTACATTTGAACTAGCTCTTTCAACCCCCCAACCCGTCCGTGGGAGTTAACACCATCCGGGAGCTTAAAACTTCTCATCCGACACACCGGCAATCTAACAAGGGGGCTATTCGACACACTCAAGTCCGTCCTACGCATGCAACCAACCCCAGAGGGACCTGCATTTTGCTGCTCGAGCCCCTCCTGTAGGTTCCGTTCACGTCTGTGTCCTCTCCCTTCTGATACACAGACCCCGTAGAACAACACCTTCCCTACCATAACCCCTTACCGGAGAACAAATGATCTTACCCCCAAGCCCCCGGCGGAGTGGCAGTATACACAGGTGCCCTGCCCACCCCCCTCCCCCCTCCCCCCACCCTTCCTGTCCCCCTTAAGGTTGTCCAAGCCGTGCTCCCGTCTCCCAGCGACATTCCTATATAACTGCACTGCCTGTGTGCTCAACACCCGGCCACGAACAGGGTGTTGAAGTCCAACTAGAAAAGGGATAGATTTCTCTTTTAATATCGCAGGTCGACGAGAAAGCCGATATGCAAGTGATGACGTAGGTGTTTTATCTTCTTCAGGTCCAGAAGACGACATGACAAACACTGTACTCCGACGATTTCCTTTCATTATGTATATCCACTGGTGCTCCTCTCAGCGACCCGTGATGGTGCACTTACACAGCTGGTTTATGTCTGTGAAACTGGAGTACCGCCACTCTCACAGACGCTCCCATTTTCAATCTGGAATATATCTTCTCGACCCTTGTCTGGTGAAGTCTTGCCCCATTTCACATTTGAGCTAAACAGCAGATACTCAGGTCTGGTACGTCCTCAACTCGGTCCGAGGCCGCACAAAAAATCCTCTCATAAACCACTCTTGATGAATAATCGTAACCCATGACCGCCTGCTCAACTCCCTCTTTGTCCCCCCCCCTACGCAGTGACGTTACACCGCTGCGCGCGCCCGCGGCAGCCGAATGCTGAGCCCCTACAACCAAGTCAGCCCTGGTAAGAAATTGCATACTTCACCCCCTGCAACTAGTCTTGTCCTTCTGACACTGGCCCTTTTGTGTTGTCTGGACTGTACGCAACATACCCTTCTATCAGATAGCGCCCTGTCGAACTAGATTAAAGGCTAGGTCCGCCCACCCCGCAGCAACACCCATGCAGCTTGGATCTTCTTTTCATGCGTCTCGGTACCACCCAACCCCCGCCCTCGCCCGAGCGAGCCCGAAAGCGCCAGGATACCTGACGCTGGACCTGCGGACCCGCCGTGTCACTCCGTGGACGCTCGACATCGCGACCTATCGCACCTCCTTCGACCCCCCCCAGCCGGGACTTTTTGACCGCCGGATACGCCATCCTTCCCTTCGCCTGATGCACGTCAAGCCCCCATGTACGTCATCGTTTTTGTGGTGTACGAGATACTCTACGGCAAGGTAGGTCAAGGTAGGGGGTGTGTGCTGTGTGTGTGCGCGTCGCTGCATATTTTGCTGAGTGGTTTTCTTCTCATCTGTTTTGCCTCGGCTGTGTGCTTCTATGTAGCTTGCTTGCGGTTTCATTGAATTGCTAGTCTTACTGTAATTGCAATTGCCCTTGTTACATTTAAGTGCCAAGTATCGGGCCCTTTGAAGCTCCGTATTGTACATAACGCATTACTCCCCACTCGCCATCTTGTATTGTATTTGTTGTATCACTGTGTAGCTGGGACTGATGTTATTGTGTGTTGTGTCTCGTTTTTGTATTCCCGTAGTTCTGTTGCATCTCGTGGTGAGGCTATGGAGTCTTTCTTTTCAGTATAAATTATATTGGTTAGCTTCCAGCACCTTCTTCAAGTCCCTTTGTCCGTACGTTCCACGTATCCCTCATAGACAACTTTGGCCAAGGGACTGAAATGAGGACAGCAGCGAAACTTTTCTGGCTGTCCTGTCATCCTGAGGAATCTTGTTTTGGTGAATGAATTGTTGTCCTTTGCAGTGTCCGATAATTATTTGTCCAACAAAAAATTATCCTCATCTCCCTCCCGTTTTTCGTATTGTGCCTATTGATGAACTTAAGCAAACAATATTTTTGGTCTCATCTCTCTCTCCTCTCCCTCATCCCACCCCCCTTCATCCTCCTCTTCCTCTTGTGGTGTGTTGTCGTGGCAGTGCTTGTCTCTTGTCTTCTTTGTTCAGGGATGTGCCCACCAGGTTTGCCTTTTCGAGGTTTTCCTGAAAAAAAAAAAAACTAAAAAAAAAAACATATCTATGATTTTTTGGTGCAGTATATTGTCACAGCTTAAAAGACGCTATGAATATTATTAATGAGATTGTGCCATCTTGATATTCATGTTATTTTAATAAAAAAACCAACACATACTGTGGACCCGATTTTTGACTAAGTGACAACCCTGACCTGACATGCCTCCTCCATCTTCTCCTAACCCCACCCTACCCCTCCCTCCCCTTCCCCCTCCCCTCCCACCCCCACGTTTTGCTGGTTAACAATAAATCACCACGAAACTGTCCCCTCCCACCCCCAGGAATACTGGAGCGAGGTGCTGGACGGCTCGACTCGGGGTTCCATTTGGGCTTTTTGCCCATCTCTGGTGCGCAGGGCTCTTGCTCTTACGCCGGAAACTTTCCCCCCCCGGCTTCGAGCAGGAGGACACCTGCTGTCGGCACGGTGCTCCGCTGGCCCGCCAGCTGGGCCGCTGCAGTGCCCGCCTAGCGCCGCTGTGCCCTGCTGCACGCGCTGTGGACTGGGGACCCCGACCCGCCGACCAGCCGCTAACGCCTGGAGTCCGACTCCCTCGTCCGGCGTCTACAAATTCCGGCCTGACCCCGCTGGCTGTGCTGAAGGCGATCCAGGTGGGTGTCGGGGTGTGTAGTGGGTGGGCCGACTTCGGGGGAAGATGGGGGTGGTGAGAGGGTTTTGGTATGCGTGTTTTGGAAGGAAGCTGACGGTGGGAGGTGGGAGGAGGTTGTGAGTGGGGTGGTGGAGGTTGAGTGTAGGGATGATGTGGGCAAAGTGGTTGTTTGGGTGGGGGGGGGGGGGGGTGGGGGGGTGGTTAGAGGGGAGAGATGGAGCGTGGGTAGGGCTCTGGGTTTGTGTGTTTTCATGGTTCATCAAGTGTCTGTCTGTCTGGCTGTCTGTCTGTCTCCTCTCTGTCGCTTCAGACTATCCCTAGTTTGTTTTCCCGGTTTCCTTTCCCCTCTAGTATCGTAATGCGTGCGTTCATGTGTGGTGTGTGGTGCGCGTATGACATGTAAATTGTGCGCGCAGCGCCATGCGGGTGTATGCGAAGGGTGTATGAGTGAGTGGGTGAGCTGGATGGTAAAGACGGGTTGGATAGGGTGTGGTAAGCGGCTGGAATAGCGGGGACCGGAAGAGACGGGAGAGATGTTTTTGTGCCTGGGACCGTATGACGGTTGCGTTTTCTAATGCAAAACTGGTGTTTTTGATGTACACGATGGCAAAAGCAGATCTTTTCTTTTCAAAACACTTGCGTCCATGATCTCATTATTCTTTGTTATAAGGGTCCTGTCCTCTGTGTGTGTGTGTGGTGTAGACTGTGTGTTGATGGTGATGGCGATTGCGTGCGCGTTAGTCCGTGTCGTGTGGCCGCGCTCCCGCGCGTTGTGTATGTGTGTTTTGTGTGAGTGTCGCGCCAAAGCAAGCGCGCGGGTAAGATGTGTGTGTGTGCACGTGTATCTGACAGTTGTATGGCGATGGAAAGCTGGGGGGAAGGAACCCATGCTGTAGCAGGTTTTTAGTACGTGTGTGGTTATGTGGTTGCACTTCTTCTCATGACGTTACTATTAAATGTAGAGTCTGCCTTTATAATCATCTTTAATTCCCCTTCTTTGTGTCGACACAGTGTACAGCGCAGGGTGGAACAACTGTAACTGCGTGGGAGATGCCGCGCGGCTATACCAAACTCCATGATGAATAATAGATCGGCGTAAATAGCTAGAAGGGGGTGGGGGGTGGTGGGGGGGGGGGGGGGGGCGTGGGGGGGAGGGAAGGGCCGGGAGTGGCGAGGTCGGAAAGGGGATTCTGAAATGGTGGAAAATGTATGTGTGTCGTGTGTGTGTGAAAATGCGTGCGTGCATACGTTGTGTGCGTGCATATTGTTGTGTGCGCGCGCGATGCGTGCGTGTGTGGTGTTCCTGTGTTTTTGCTGGAGGCAGGGATCACACAGCAAGTCTGTCTCCATCACGGAGTGCCTGCGTCGTGCGCCTCTCTCCTCGCAACCCTCCTCCGTCCCGCGTCTGGGGTCTGGTTGGCCTCCTCCCCTCCCTCGGCTCCTCCACCCACCGCCCCCAGACGCCAAGACTATCTACCTCCCTCCCCGTCAGTTCCTAAGAGTCCAGTGGTCAGTTCTCCACTAGCATCAGGGTCACCCTGGAAGACCCCCCAGCCACGTTCCTGAAGGCCCGGCTTCTTTACGGAGGTCCACACGAGCTCCCGTCCTCAGCCCTAGGTCCTGGATCGAGGGTACCGCTGTGAACAGAGCGCGGAGAGCACGAAGCCTGATGCTCTCAGCTGTTGCGGGAAAGGTTCCAGCCCGACCTTGCCCAGCTGAATGTTGTACCCGAGCTGGTCGACCCACCGGGAGCTCGCTGGCCAGAGAGCACGAACGTCCCCTCCTGTGAATCTGGCCGGCTGTGTGACGAAGCTCCTCTGGCGGACTCTGGGAGGTCTGGTGAGTCGGCGAATGGCGGCGCGGGGTCTGTCCCACTGACGTTCCGTCCGTTCGACGTTGGTGATGCTGGTGACCATCCCCCGGGCGCCCTGTACGACCCCCGGACGAGCGGGGATGATTCCTGGACACCACCAAGCAGGACCTTCGCAGCCTACAACAGTGGCCTACCTGTGCTGCTGCCCGACCGCTGGTGATGCCCTCGCCCTTGCGTGAGGTCGGGGATTCCCGTGCGGTGTGCTCCGAGGGACCTGCCTTGCTGGGACCTGCACAAACCTGCAGGACTGGGCGAGGTGAGCGCGGCCCTGGGCCTTCTACACCTACCAGGGGCCTGGAGAACAAGGTGGATTCATCTAACCCTGCCTGGGGACACGCCCTGGAGTCCCGACAGTTCCCCGAGCACTCGATCAGCCCCGAGATCCCATGCTCCGGGCTTGTGCTTCCAGCTCCATCCGCCGCAAGATTCCGTCCAAAGTGTGGAAGCCGACCACTGCGACACAGCTTCCGACCCCTCGCGGCTTCTCCCCCCTACCCCCTTTGGCAGGTGGTCGCGTGATGGCGAACAGCAAGCATGACGTCACTGTGACGAGACTTATCGCAGCTCGGTACAGAAGCTCTGAGCATGGCTACAGTTGCGTGAGCGGATGGCTGTTTGAGCAGCACAGGGTGGTGTGGTGGTGATGCTTTTAGATTTGAGATCTTCTTCCGGAGCGTTCAGCAGTTCGGAGCCTGTAAGCCTGGTTGGGGCCAACAGTCTCAGCTTTGCCCAAAAGCGGGCAGCGCGTCAGTCGTCGGTGCAAGAACGAACAGTTAGTTTCGGATCCTTCCCAAAACTGGCATCCTTGCAGGACACAAAGGCCTCGGGCAGTATGGCTGAAGGCGGCAGCCTGGGTATTGTGGCCCAGTACTGGTGCGGCGGGATGAGGACGTCCAGCGCTACAAGCAACTGGGACAAGTCCACAACCGCTGTTCGTGGCCGGCTCTCGCTGTTCTGTCGGCAGCTTATCATTGCTGATAGACCTGACGGCTGGAGGGGCACCGCTGTGGAACACAGTCAGACTTTCTGTTGGACTGGGCCTTTGTGACATTTTGGATAAACCCTCAGACAAATCCATACATACTCACGACCCTTACTGAGAACAATTTGCTCTGTATTGTGGCGACCCTTCGACGATGTGCACGATCGTGCAAAAACAGTTGTGGGACAACGCTGTCGTAAAAAGACACATACGCAGCCAGGAGGGACTCAAGAGTTTTTTAATTTGATTAAGAAAGATGCTCTTCGTAGGATAATCAGTAGTTTTAAAGACGCTGTGTTCAATTTCTCTATTTGCACTTTGTCGTTTGGGTTGTTTCGTGTTTTGTACCATATTTTACCTCACTCTGGAAAGGAATTTTATATTTCTGCTGTGTTTTCTTACCGCGGAGAATTCTGTACTTCAACGCTTATTTTCTTTTTATACGTGGTTTATCTTTTTATATACGTGGGTTCACTCCGAACCGAAGAATTGCTTTGCACAAAGGTTTGTTTGGGGAATGATTTTTAATCCTTTAGGTAGCTTTTGATTTTGAAAACTCGAGAAAGAATAATTTTCAGTCTTGCTTCAGCTAGGTCCCGTAGCGTGTAGTAATTTGGGGTTGCAAAAACATCCCCCGCTTATATGCTTTGCCCTGTCATAATCGAGGCAGTGTAGGTCGACGTAAAAACATAACACTCTTGCGCCTACAACAGACAACGGGAATTAATGGCCTTTTCTATTATTTACAGGAATATACGCCGAGTAAACGTCGAAGCGTTTTGTTCTCGTTGACGATAGAACAATGTGAATGTACCAGATCAACAAGGGACATGTACCGGACTGTATACGGTCTATTGCAGTACGTAATGTAATAAAAGACTCTTTAACCAAAAAAATTCCACACTTAACTTTAACCGCACTCTCAACGCGCCTCACTCCACTACAGTCCCACAGTCCCCCCACCCCCCCAGTCCCCCCCCCTCCACGAAGACGAAGATATACTTGCTCAAACTGTAAGAACACAAACCGTTTGAGCATCGGCGAAAATCATCTCGTATGAGTCGAATCGAAACTGAAGAGGCGTAAATTTGGTCATTGTTAGAACTAGTTTTTCCACTCAAAAGCGCACGCGCGCGCTGCGCCCTTACACACACAGGCCAGACATCACCACACTTTTCATTTCAAAGAACCCAGTTTTAAAGCGATTACGTTAAGGTCGTTGTTTGAAAAGGCTTCTTTTTTCCACTGTTTGGCAGGTCCCTTTGCGTACGTGCGTCTAGCCTGAAAAAGCGGTCACAGGGGGAGCTTTTAGCTGTTTAGTAACCTCTGCCAAGGACGCGCTTTTTTCTTTTTTTGTTGTTTGACATTTTATTTGCTTTTTTTTGTTGTCCTGGTAAAATAACATAAGTACCTGCAAGGAGGAGAGAGCCCTTCCTGGGTTGTAATAGTTATTTTTTTTTTTTTTTTCGATCGAACACTTACGGCCCCAGAGTAGTTTCTATTACTGATAAGGGCTTTTACAGTTTTTCGTTATGATGGCTATTCACTTTCTGAACTGTAAAGCATTTTTTTTTCGTTAGAACCGTTTTCCAACTGTTTGAACTCTCTGCATGGGATTTTTTTTTTTAACTAATAAGCTGTGAACAAGAGACTGGTCGTTTTGCACCTTTTCATTTCTGGATCAACACGTTTGTTTATGTTCAGATTCCGTAGATAGCACCGTAGATCGTTTTTCGTTTTTGTTTGGGACGCCTGTCCGGTAGGGCAGGCGTTTCCTATCGCCTCCCTCTGTACCGAAAAGTCTTTAACCTTATTAGTTTAGGAAGCATTCTCTCCTCCGTCCTCGCTTTTTCCTCTGCGTACATCAAACCAACTGGTGCTTGTTTTTTTGGGGGTTTAAAACACATGGTTTTTTTTTCTTTTTTTTTTTTTTCTTTCAAAGAGACAGTACAAGTTCAAGGTTATCTACTCTCAAAAAGAAAACTTTCTATTCCCAACTGTTCCCACTCTGTCGAAGTCCAGGCGCATCTGTTGGCTGCAACTGCGACAACGTTACACGCGAGTCGTATTGCCCGACAGAATCCCAGTTGGCTGCGTCACAGGGGGGATCAGAACTGCTCGCTACATTATGTGTATGACCGTAGAAGTGAATGAACTTGGAGCTCGCAGACTGGCAGAAAAGTCAACATTATTATGCTGAACAATTAGTATCTGGGGTAACAGACATGCACGCTAAAAACAATTCTTATTCTTCGGATCATTATCTTAATGACCTTGCAAATATTTTACTTTTTGGGGGGCAAAAACGGTGGGAAATTATTAATAACATGAGAAACCCTTCACAGCTGCCTGAGAGCATCGATAATCCTCCCCCTATCGTATGCCGTTCCTATCTGTATTGCCTATGCGGCTGGGCCTTTCGTCCGCTAGATCGGACTCAAGCCAGGAGTCCGGCTGATCAGTGGTCCGTGCTCCTGGGTGTCACAGACAAAGACACAACCACGGCACTCCGATAATTCTTTCTGATGGTGTGTCAGCACCAAGGGTCAACAAAACAACTGGCCACAGCACCCCCAAAGAGCGCAGCGAGGATAGTAAACTGTAATAAACCAAAGTGTTGAGAGGAGCAAAAGTTGCATTAAACTAAAGCATATGCAAACATTATCAAATGTAAGGGACATCTCTGAGGCCTATGGCTTGAGGATCCTTCAAGGATGCAAGGGAGATCACCAAAGATCTGGAACAGTCTTGTGGGTCTACTCTGCTGTTCAATAACCAAGCATTAGTCTGTAGGCTCAGAGTGTGGGGCAGAACCACCTTTCTCTGTGATCTCCTTAAGGGATGCAATCACTCCACTAGATTGACCCAACAAATGTGATGCGCTGAACAACCTGCCACCCAGCACTAATCTTTGTTTCCTATCAGAAAAATGGCTGTCAGTCTCTGATGTTGCTGTTGGAATGGATATTGGCGCGAAATACATATATGACAACTAGTAGGAATTGCTACTTTAGTGATGCCTCTAGAGTTGTTTGGTCAACCGTTTAATCCCCCTTTCCTCTCCACGTCCATACACACACTTATTTGTTCAGCATATTATCTTGATTTTTAAAAAGGTTTTCGGGATTTAATACTTTTGCTATAACCACGCTTTTATAAAAATAATTTAACAGTCTACACCCCCCCATACGAGCATTTTTAGGTAGTACCAACGTGTTTTTATTTCCACCCACGGATCGTTTGCAGACTGTGATTTTTTTTTTTTATTTTTTTTTTTTTTTTTATTTTTTTTCTTTTTTTTTTATTTAATTGTTCACCAATCAAGCTTGTAAGCTGAACCTGGGTATTTGAGCTGCTCACACTGACACACCATTGATTCCGTCACTAAGCATATCCTTACTTTATTTGTAGAAGCACTTTTTTGTCTGTTTTTTTTTTCCGGCACTTTTCACATCTGCGTAATGGCTTATTTTAGACGGTGTTTTGTTACTCCGCAGATTGTAGATTGCTGTGACATGCTTAGTGCTGGTACAGCGAGGAGGGTTTTGGTTTCTTGCCACTTGTACAACAAAACAACCCTGGATTGTAGCTTTAAAAAACAAACTTTGTAAACATTTGCCTTCACTACCTCACTTACACACCTCGTTTCTAGTTCTAAAAGAGAACGATGATTACTTTTCGCTTGCAATATATTAATATTTGAGGAGGGACAACAAGAGGGGGGGGGGGGGGGGGGGGGGGGGGGGGGGGGGGGGGTGGGGGGGGGGGGGGGGGGGGGGGGGGATGAGGAATGGTGTTGTGCGTGTACTTTTGCTATGCGCGCTAGTCCGCGGCCTCATGCTGGCACGTTGTGATGCCACAGTGCTCGATTGAAGGGCAGAGGAAGTTTCATTTGCTTGTTCGCTCTCTCATCTTTAACCAACCTTGCGCTATCTTTCGTGTGCCGCGGCGGACTCTGACTTGCTCCCATCACAGCTCCTACCCGCCTCTGCGTGCCTCTTGGGGGGGAGGCGCCACCTACCACGGTGCCATAAGCACCAGAGAAATTAAAAAAGATAAACAAAAAAAAACAACCCTGAAAGCTGGCCGTTTTATAGGAGGCCACTCTTTATTGGGAAAAATCGTTGCTATAAAATGCGTCGGGTCTGTAATTCTGTTAACACGACTGTTGAATCGTGTAAGGACGGTTTGGGTCTTGTCTGGTCCTCCAATTCCCATCTTTTTTCTCTCATCGGTCTGATCTTTGACCTCTCTCAATCCCCACTCTTTTTGTCTCCCCCCTCCCCCCTCATCTCTCCTTCGCTCCCTCTATCCCCCCTCCCCCCCTCTCTCGCCTTTGTCCCTTTGTCCCTCTAGGGCAACCTCGTCTCTTCCGTCTCTCTTTACACTCGTCACATCTCTCTTTTCTATAAGTCTCGTGGCGTTTCCCTCTCTCACGTCTCACTCCCTTCCATCTATGCCCCTCTCTCGTGTCTCATTTTTCCTCCCTTTCACACTCTTCAGACTTTTCTTCCTCTATCTCGCCCTTTCTCCCTCGCGTCACTCCCATGACAGTGTAACCACTCCTCACTATTCCCTCCCTCAGACTGCTGCACAGACTAGTGGACAGAGGGCAGTAAAGCTCTGCGATGTGGAAACTGCTGCTGACTGGCGCCCCTGGCCCTCAGCTCCTCCTTGTTGACGGTCATGTCTGGGCGCCCACCTTCACTTGCTAAGGTCATTCTCATTCCGTCTCCTATTCCTTCGAATGTTCCCTTCCTTTCTTTCTGCCTTTTGTTGTCTGGTGTCTTCGATTAGCTTCTTTTCCCCCCCCCCCCCCTCGTCTCCCTTGCCCTCTTTTTCCTCTCTTCTTCTTCCCCCCCCCCCCCCCCCTCCCCCTCCTTTCTGTTCCCCATTTCCCTTCTTTCCCCAGCCTACTGCATGTTCATATAGCTTCTACTTGCTGCAGTTTTATAGCTTGATGTATCTACCTGCTGAATCAGTGTGACTGTGTGTGGTGGTTGTCTCTCTCTCTCTCTCTCTGTTGAGTATATCCAGGCTTTGAAACAAATCAACATTTGTAACTTTCACAGTGCTAAACATGGCAAATTGCTTGATATTACTGAATAACGCCAGCGTTTTTCTTTTCATTCATATTTTACTTCTTATGCTTCTAGTATAGAAAGTCGATAATACATTTGAATGTAAGTTTTCACATGTGTAGTTAGTAGTTTCTTCAGTATCGGTGATATTGTTTTTTACTGCATTTGTTTACGGTTGGTAAAATTATAGTCTATTTGTGGTGCTGATTTGACGTGCTATATTTTTGTTTCAGGATTTTAATGGCATATTTTTCTTTTATCTTTTCTGTTGTTTGTTCGTTCTGAAACCAGGAATTTCTATGCTACGCTTTAGATTTTCTATGTTGTAATTCACTGTTTAGAATAGTTGGATGTCTTAACAGTCGCTTTTTTTTTTTTTTTAAACATTGCTAAATATCAAATTACGTACATTTCTAAGGAAGTAGCCTTTTTGCCATATTAGTTCTGACAGCCTGGACAGAGCCCCGTGTGATCGGCAGTTTGTAATAACAAAAGCTATATCCAGTTGTATTCCTGTTGCCACCTCTGTGGGTTCAGTTAATTAGTCTTTCAATTGTGAAATGCCAATAAGATTCCAAGGCCCATGCTTGTATGGCCATGTTTCTCTTTTCTAATGCAAATTGTCCTGTCCACTTACATGTCCCCCCCAGTTCCTTAATGGTTTTTTTTTACGTCGACTCGTTATGGTTTTTATTTGAACATCATCATTTCCGTGTGTGTGTTTTTTTTTTTTTTGTTTTTGGTTTTTATGCAGTTGTTTTTGATTGTCGACAGCCGTTATTTTCTATTTGTTTTGTTGATCCATCAGTGTCTTTGCTTCAGAGACCGTTGTCTCAGGTGTTCGTCGTGCTCATCCTCTATGTAGATACTGCACTAATCTGTACGTAGTTTACAGCTGTTTTCATTTAATCGCCAATCATAGTTTTGAGCGTTCAGTCTGTCATAGTTTGCAGATTTTGATCGTTATTGATTTTGACAGTTATTGATTTTAATATGCTAGATGTCAAATTTCATTAGGTTCAACCTCCTGTAGATTTTTTACCCTCCTTCGGACTGCTTATGGAATTTGGGGTGCTAGAATGGATTTTGTTTTTTATTGCCAGTGGTAATTGGTGTTCTTGTTGTGGTGGTGTACTTGTTGGGTTGCCCAGTCTACTCTTTCTCGTTTACTATAATTGCCGTGTGCTTTTCCCGTCTTCCAAACGACAGTTCTAGTTTTTGCGTATACAGCTGTAGCTGTTTTTTATTATGTTTAGCGCGATCGTGATTTTCCAAATGGATCTGGCTATACACGATTGTCTGTTTTTTGTGCTGATCCAGGAAACCCCTTTTTCATATGGAGTATTAGGATGATGCAGTCATGAAATTACCATCCCTTGCAGAAATGACTGAAATACTTTATTTAGTTTCCCGTAATGTCATA